>JBBMJY010000017.1:10684053-10727149 GCA_037833715.1 Toxotes lorentzi | reverse complement strand
GTGCACCTCACCTCGTGCTCTTGCACCATGAGACTGGAGTTGCTGCAGTCCAGTGTTCGAGCTGCGGCTGCCTCAGGGCCTCCTTCCCCCTCAAAGCGTGCAAAGAAGTGGTTCAGCTCTTCTGCAAGCTCTTTAGTATGTGACTCTTTAGTTGCTAAATGCTTCACTATGTTCACCAGCTAGTGAACTGGTAGTGGACAGTGGCTTTCTACAGCTTTTTTCTTTTTTTGTAATGAAAACAGCTGGTGCAGCTGAACTGAACCAGTAAAAACCAAAACAATTAGCTAAAAGAAGCTAAAAAGCTGTGTTGCGCTCAGGGGATCTACAGAGTTGGTGATATGTCTCTGTGAACGCTCACATTAAATACAGTTATTTGATCTGTTAATAGAAAAATATTGATTAGTGTAGTTTTCTTTTAGCTGGTCTCAATGTGTAAGCCCCTTTTAAGTAGCCTATGGCTGTTGAGGCTTTACTTGGGCCGGAGGTTAAAGATATCAAGGGCTAAAAGAAGAAACCCAAGACATGTGTGCCACTAACTCAGACTTCATTACTGAGTCAGCTGCCTTCAGTGTTCAGTCCACTCCCCTACAGTCAGACTTGGCAGAGGGAGAGCTGAGGCCCTGGCTGGTCGCTGTCACTGTTTGAGACTTATTCATTTAAACATGGCTTGAGGTGTAGCAGCTCTGCTTGCTTTGAAGTCCTGTTTGACCTACAAATGTAATTTGGATTTTACACTGACATAACACTCCTTCAGTGCGGCATTAGCCTCCTCCAGACTAAATAAATAAGGCTAATTCTCCACATTGGAGCAATTGAAAAAAGCATAGGATGCGTAACACAAGGACATTAATTTTAATAAACCATAATTCTGATTTCCTGATTTGCACATTGAGTTTTAAAGCTTTCTGACCACATTAGCAATGCAAACCAGAGTGGGTGCTGTTAGTATTCATGCTGCAGCATGTATGAATAGCATGAATGAGTACTTTTTATTATTTTTTTGATTATTTTTTTTTTTGCATCGGAATAAAGATGAATTTGATTTAAACAGAGGACAGAGTGGACTAACATCTATTTGAAACTCTCCTCTGAAGTTGTCTGAGGAAAGGAGCTACGGTTTTAGGAGGATTTCAGATCTGAAAACTCCTCGTGATGAGTTCTCTTCATGAGTGAGACTTTAAGTAATTAACTTAACAAAGAACGCGTTCTGAGATATCAGCTAATGATCTGCTATCGTATCGTAGATCAAGTCTGTGAGGGAAAAAAGGAAACTCAACATTAAATCTTGATGTCTTGAGTCTTTTTTGATGAGAAAACCTCTTCACATTTTTCCATTTTTGAAACATCAAACGCACCAGAAATGAAAGACAGATTGAAGATGATTGGCCTCTTGACTAAAGTGTTTTCTGTTTGAATTTTATCTTTGTTATCTAGGTAAAATAAAAAAAGTATCTACTCTTACTTCTTTCCCTAAACCTAACTGGCGCATTGCAGGGGTTGTTTTTGCACAGTTACTGTCATAAAACGGTGGTTGAAAAGTAAAAGCAGCAGCGGGAATGTGGACCTTGAAATGGCAAGTGTCTACTTAAAAGCCCCATCAGTCAGTTTAAGTGTTAAAAATGCCTTTAGCTTCAAATACAGATTAAAAAACAGTCTCTAAAACCAGTCATCTGACAGGATTCAGCATTTGCCTCTGAGCTACCATCACGCTTAACACAGAGGTAAAGCAATAAGGCAAATATTCACATTAGACTCTAAAGGTCTTTGAGTGAGGTTAATTAAACCGGGACAGGCTTCCTGTTTGCAGGAGATCCGCATGTTGACTTTATAACCTCTGATAAAATGTCATGAAATGAGGCCTAGGGGTCACGCGCTGCAGTGTTGCAGTTGTTCCATTGGAAGTTTCATTCATTTAATTCCTTGTGCCCACGTTGTCATGCTAAAAGATGAAGTTCCTCACCGTCTTCAGCTTTCTAGCAGAAGCCTGAAGGTTTTGTGCCAACATTGACTGGTATTTCGAATTGTTCACAATTCCCTCCACCTTGACTAAGGCCCCAGTTCCAGCTAAAGAAAAAGAGCCCCAAAGCACGATGCTGCCGCCACCATGCTTCACTGTGGGTATTGTGTACTCACATAGTCTATCCAAAATACACCAATTAACCACTCCATGGAGCTGAGTGGCCAGGAATTATGTTCATATTGGATGATCCCACACGCCGTGATTGAAATCCAGTGTACCCCCATGCTAAAAGTAGACTGTAAGGACTGCAGTCAGACTTTAAGTTAGACCGGAGTCTACCTCCTGTTACAAACCTTAAAAACAGTTGGTTCTCTTCAGCCATACAGCTATCTGCTGCATTTTATCTACAACGCTCTGGCTTCACAATAAAAACCTCCTATGTCATTTTAAGGGCAAATTTCAGTTGGCCTATTTCTGACAAGCATCACTTTGCTTGCCGTTTCAGTTACACATTGACGGCGTTGCCATCTGTCACTACAACAGGCCCAGAGTCTGAGGCGACACCCCTGATGTTTAATGAATAAGGGTCTGGTTCTCCAGTAGGGAATGCAGGGTTCTCCATGCTAAATGCACAGCCAGGCCAACTCTAGGGCAGGCCGTGCTCTTGATATCCAACCACCTCTCGAGAGCAGCAGTCTCAGATAAGCCCCAAGTGTTTGATGGGTAGGGGGACTGTCTCCCTTCCTTTATCAATCTCAAGCAGAGAGCTTTTTTTTTTTTTGCCACCATTATTCTGTGCTCTAACTGATAATGCTGTGGAGAGCCCAGAGTGGAGTGAAAGACATATTGTGCTGGGTGTTCAAAGATAAAAAGAGAGTGAACCCGCAAAGGTCAAAGGCATTGGTGAGCACATTGACTGAGTCAGTGTAAACATCCAAGGATCATGTTTAATTCTAAAGCCCTGAATAACACATCACAGCCATGTTGCCAGTACCTGTGTACTTCTTAGTTGCGGTAATAATGTTGCACTCAGGGAATAAAAGAAAAAAATTAAAAAATAATGTAAAAACTTGTTCATGGAACCTTTGCAAAATCCTAAAATACCTTTTTTTGATTTATCTATTTTTGAAGTTTTCAAGAATTATTTTTGTAGTTTGGCCCTTAAAGCATAATTTCATCATCCTTGCGATTCTTTTTAAGATTCACCAATCGCTTATTTCTCTCCAGATTGGCTTGAAATTGGTACTGGTGGTTCAGTAAACCCTCAGGATAATTTACAACATGAATAAGAAGTTGTAAAAATAGGTGCTACCTGAAGAATTCATATCTCCACTAGTTTCCACTTTCTTGCGACCTAATTTGGATTCTATGTGGTATTAACATATTTCTATCACATCTAGAAGTTACTTGGTTTTGCATTTAAAAAAAAAAAAGAAGAGTGCCACAGATTTTGTTAAATATATATTGAGCTGAAAAACCCACTATTTTCCCAAGAAGGATTTTTTTTTCTAATATTCATTGCAGACATAAAAAATTCAAAGATGTTCCATGACTGAAGTGAACATGAAAACTTCTGAATTCCGTCTGAGTTGGCAGGGAATGATTTGTACCATGATTATTTAAAGGGGAATTCTGGGAAATCACAACCAAACAGAATTCTTATGTCTTGGGATAATTCAGGTTTGTTTGGAGCTTTTATTTTCATAGCTATCATGCATTTTTCACGCTTCTGCAGCAAAGTCAAGAAGCATAGATACTGTCAAGACAGGTTGTAAAGAAACCAGGGACTTATACAGATTTTCTTAACCAAGTCAAACTGAAAGCGACCACACCAGAAATGTTGCTAATAGCTTTCCATTGGTTATTATCATAACCAGTGAAAGAGGTCTGAAAATAAAAAGCTGTAAACTGGAGTAATCCTTTAATTTGTTGATCTGTAACTGTAGTTTGGTATTTTATATTTTTTGTATTCATCTGTCCTTTTTTAGGATCCAGGTCCAGGCTCAACAGTAGTGGCAACAGGTTATGTAAAGTCCTCCTCCCCAGCTGCTGCATCATGGTGGTGAGTGTCTGGTGGTCCGGTCTGGTTCTATAGAGGCGTAGCTTGGGAAAGAAAACAACACGGGGCTTCAGTTATATGATAACAGCAGAAAGACATAAAGTAAAAGATAATTGGCTCAAACTGTCTGGCATGCTTCCGATCTTCTGGGCCTCCATCATTCCCACTGTTGAGTGCTTTTATTTTCTTAAAATTGCTACCACTGACAACTTCAGTTTGTTTCTGAATGAATGCCATACACACGTTGCAATTTCTGCCTTGGCTTGTTCAGTTTTTGCAAACTCCATTTCAACTGTAATTTCACCGTCCAAGAGTACTACCTCGAGGGCAAAGGTTTTCAGAGGGCCACTATTACAGCCCAGGATCTAAAATTGGACTAAGGTTCACACTGTTGAAATGCAGGTAGAGTGCTTTAGTCATTTAGAAGGTTCCTGGGATGCTGGAGTAGTTTCTGCTGTCAAAAAGGACTGAAGTGAGATCTCTGACTTTGATAGCAGAGCCACTACAACAAGTAAAACTGCCCCTACGACTTGCCCTGTGTCTATTTGAGTCTCTCAAAGAAATAGCACAGATGAAAGCTCCCTCCAGCAGATTTCCACTTAGGGTTTTTAAGGCACTTTGACGACCCAGTATCTCAAACACCTGCAGACAAGACACAACTGCTGCTGATGAAAATATTTTTGTTCTTTTCTTCCTGACTAGGTGCAAAATGTCTCTAAGAAAAGAGCTGCAAGAGTAGTGTGAGCCCAGGCTTCCCGTTGAGAGTGGGGTGGGGGGGGTGTGATAAAGATATCCAAGTTTTCTCAGAGGAAACAAGTTAATCTGCTGCAGCGCGGCTCGATACAGGAAGCTGTCAAGAGTTCACTGCAGATGATTAAGATCGGGAGCTGTTGCTTGGATGTGGCAGCAACTTTTTTTTGTTGCTGCCACGCTCAGTGGTTGCGGTTTCAAATTAAGAGCAGTGGATGTCGTTTCTTTTTTTTTATTTCTATCCTTGTTGCAAAGTGGTTGAAGAATTTCTTTTACTGGTGAAGGTCTAGCTAAGAAATGTACATCAAGAAAAAAAGAATAATTAAGGTACAATCCTACTACCAAGACCAAGTCCTTCATCCTCACCTAAACCAGGATCCCTGAGCTACCTAAACCTGGGGTGGGTATTACTGAAGAACATTGGATTTTTTGCAGATGTGTTCAGCATGAACACTTGGAGCTGGATTGGCAGTAAACAACAGATTTAAAAGCTTAAAGCTGTAAACATTTGCAAACTGACACATCCAGCAGACACATAGCAACATTAGCATTCAGTTAAAGGTGTATTTGTGTCCAGTATTGTCTCTGCTCAGCTGGGGTTTGGTCTCCAACATCTCCTGAGCTCCTTAAGGTCCACCAGATAATTCTCCAACTGGAGTTTGTGGAGCATAAAAACAAAACAACGAGTTTAAAGACACTAAAAAAGGTTCATAAAGCTGAGAGTGTTCTCCTCTTCCCTCCACATATATTGATTCATGGTCAGCTGTCAATCACAGAAGGAGAATGGGGGGGAGTTGGAGAGAACATAATGACAACTTACATAATGGCCCCCTGACTAAACATAGCAAAACCCCTCTGGCTATGGCTGAACTCCGCCTTACACCTCCTTAGCAAACAGGAGGCTTGTCTCTTTTCCATGTCTGGCCACGGGGGAGGGAGGGGGAGGAGGGCCAGACATCCCCTTTGCATCCATGTGGGGGTGCTGTGGAACTTTGCCTGCTGCAGGTGCAGGCGACACACACTCTTGTTGATTCAGCTCTGCACTTGCTGCACTGGAGGTTTAAATTAAACATTAAGCACTGAGGGAAAATGAGAAGAGGGGAATGGGGGGGGGGGCAGAAATGGAGGGATGGGAGGAGGAGAGACAGAGACCCTAATGATTCTGATTCCCAATGATTCTGATTCATTGCTCATGATCTTTTTTGGCAAAGGGTGAATATTCTGGCACCTTGAGACCTTTTACTAACAACCCCTGCTGTTGAAATGCACCTATCATGCTGCCCGGTTAGCTCAGTTGGTAGAGTGCGAGGCTCAATGGCTTGGGGTTGTGGGTTTGAGCCTCACTCTGGGTGGCACTGTCTCCCATGGACCCACCACCTGTGGGAGGTGCTGTAGGACTTTGGTGCATTGTGGACTGGGCGGTAGTCACCCCTGGGTCCTGACCTAGATAAGTGGCAGATGATTACATGATACACCTGTCATGTTTAAACAATCAATGAGGTCTGATGATTGTGGTCAGGGGTGTTTGGTGGTTTTAGGGTTTTGGTCACAGGTAAAGGTTTAGGTTTTTAGGGACTGTTTTGGGGTTAAGCTTAAAGCTGATGAACTGCAGTAACGTTTGTGCCTTCTTTCCCATTTGAGGCCCAGATGTGATGTAATCGAGTGGCTGAAATGTCAAAAGTGGGCGCAGGCGGGGCGGGTGGAGCAAGAGGATTAATGCAGCGCCTGGGAGCCATGCGACCGGTTCTGCTATCACGACCTTGTCGACCGACTGCCAGTCAAGTCAGACCTCCGAGGGTTTCTGCTTCCTTAGTTGAGGCTGAAGCCATGTCTGTCACGCCAGAAATCCTTCCCAATGGCAGCAGCACCCCCGCTCCCCCGGAGACGCCACATGGCAGGTAAGCAGAAGCACCACCAGCCCCCACCTACACTGAAAGCACAGAGAGATTAGACATCCAATCAACCTTGACTGGAATTTTCCCTCTGAATTAAGAAATCTGCAAGGGACAATTGGAGGACTCACTGAAAGACGCACAAAAATGTGATTTCCTCATTGTGTAGCCAGGGGTTTTTGTGTCTAGAAGAAAGTGAATAAATTAAATCACATTAGATAGCGCCTAAGTACTTGACACCGGTGCCCAATTAAGATCTGTAAGGCCTGGAGCACATAGCACAGAAGGAGCCTATAGCTTTTTAATGGCAAATACATGACAAAGGCTCTATGCTTTCGACTTTGATAACCTTGTCTTAATTACGCAATTACACGGCCATCTTCAAATCCTTCTCTCTCTTTGGTGTGTTTAAAAGCAGCCCTCCACAGTCAGGGCCATTTGTTCAGCATAACTTTGAACTTGCGGGGAATATTATGCAAAAAAAAAAAAAACAAAACTCTTCTTTGATGCCTAGCAAAGTGCGCTTATTAAACAATTAGCATAGTTATTCTGGTGGTAATCACCCAGAGAGGCTGTAAATTGGCAGGAGGATTTAAAAATAGTCTTGCTTGAAATTTCTATGCAGGGGTGTTTAATACCAGAGTGCAAGCCTCGGGGCAAAACGAGTCTCTAGTGCATCCACAGAATGCAGGTATACATTCATAAAGTCAACAATAGTCATAATAATCATAGTCTTTACGTCTTTTGATGGTTTTCGTTGCCTGTTCTGTGAGAAAAGCTTATCAAGTTCCGTCTGATCTGGCGATGGATAAAATACTGATGAGGCAGGAGCTTTTTTATTACCTCGAGTGTTTCAGCTGGCATCACACAAACATTGCCCAAACACTGAGGTCTTTGAGATCACTCTGCGTCTCCATCTGTGGCGCTAAGTGTGTTGAAGAAAATACAGCAATGATGTGCAGGGAGATGTCTGTGAAGATTCTCAGTCATGATCATGATATTTCCAAATGCTATAGAAAGACAACTGGACTTGCGTGAGGTTCTTGAAGACCTCTCATCCATGACTGGTGAGGAGTCCAGGTATTTACCTTCTTGTAGGGCCGTTAACACCTTTAATGGCGTTGAGGTTGTGATTCATTGTGTGAAACCTCCACTGTTGAGCGATGGTTGTTCCATTTTGGCGTAGATGGCTTCTTTCACTCCTCTTTTAAACCTTTGGTCTTCTCTGGACAACATTGCTGAGCGTCCCTTGTCCTTAAGGTGTAGGTGGACTGCTGACTCTTTACCTGAGGTAAATTGGTTTCTCCAATGTAGAGGAAATGAGGCACATTATATATTATACAAAATTATATTTTATATACACAAAAAGAGGATTGAACACAGAATCACAGCGAGACAGAAGTCATGTTGTAGAGATGCAGTGAAGCAACGCTCTACTATGGAACAACAAAGCGCCCTCAGTAAACACGCCAAACCTTTGTGAGTATTGTGAGTCTGTAAATGGATCTCTGCAAACTCAAGGCTGCAGAATCCAGGGGCTCCTCAGGTCACACTTGCTAACACTTCAATGCAATATCATTTAGTCCAACTTAAGACATGATTTCACACATGCGCCGAGTATAATTATGTACAATCAAGTGCAAATAACAGAAGATGAGGGAGAGCTGATTGGAGGGGTGGGGGTTGATAACAACAAAGATAATGAGGGTAGGAATGATGAGCACTAAAATGATAAAAAAAATACTGAGGATCTGCTGCAGTGGGGTTTAGTGTCTCACAGCGCATTTCACAGCATACTTAGCATTCTCAAGGCAGAAATGAATCAATGTTTCAATTAAAGCTCCAGCAATGAAAGAATGAGTTAATAGAAAGCCACAAGGCATCTCTTTGCATGGGTCAGTAGAAAATGTGTGGATTGCTGTATACACTTTTTGCAACTTTTACGCACCTTTTCTTTTTCTTTGCAGAAGATAGACCAGCTGTTAACAATTGGCGTGTACGTAGTGTTGAAAGCAACTATGGAAAGCCTCCTGGAAGACCAGGGTAAAAGTGGACCTGCAGATTCAGGTCTATTACTGCAGGCAACCAAATCTTTGTTCCTTTGTTCGTTTTAGGTGAACGTGAAATTGTCAAAATAAGCTAAAAATTAAAAGAAGAAAAGAAATAACTTGACTTAACTTACAGATTTTAAATCGAATCCAGTTCTTAGTCCGGGACATTTACTTATAGAGATCAAAGTACTAAACTCCTTCACTCTTCTTGTAATCAACCTCGTAATTGAAAATTGAGATGCCTGTAAATGAGGGCCTTAATTACCATCATCATCAGTGAAGGGAAGCCTCTTCATAAACACTTCAGTCTCAAGTGCGTACAGCATCCCTCTGAATAATTTGGTCCATCGCAGTAAAACCAGGGTGGGGGGGGACCTGAACACACTTCCGCTAATTCCATTATTTCTAATTACATCCAGATTAGAATAAAAATGAAGAACTCTATTTAAAAGCAACCTCAAAAAAGTTAAGATTCTAGTCATAGTCAACAATAGCTGACTACTTGACCACCCATGGGTTCTCATGTCCCCCCAGACTATGAGGACTGGGTGATTCAAGGATCAAATTCAGAAACTACAACTTACCTGTTGCTTTCTATTAGAGTTCAAATCCGCGCACAGAGTGGGAGGTCGAGCTGTAGACTGACACACCTGCCAGCCAATCAGAGAACCTCGTTTCAGTCAGAAGTCTTATTGGTTTCTCTGTGTTTTCAGAGCAGAATGTCACATCTTTCACTGAGTGCCTAAGGACAGCTATCTATACCAGGTACTCTACTTTCCTTTTTATCCCCCTGGGGGAACAGTATTGATCTCCATTGCTGAATTAGCATTTCATATCACCTTTCCTCATTTAAAATGGTGATTGCTGATATCTCACCCAGGACGAATGGCTGGCTGGGGAATTGCAGCTGAGGGCGATACCGATCAGCCGCGGAGAGCTAACGAGCTTATCATCCCAATGTAAATAGCAGTGTGTGTGTGTGTGTGTGTGTGTGCATGTGTGTGTGTGCATGTGTGTGTGTGCGTGTTGATTGCTTTAGGGCCCGTCCCTCCTGTGGAAGTATCATGGTTAGTAATCAAAGGATAAACTGGAGGAGAATTACAAATGACTGTATCATCTGTGAATGTGACAGCGCGGGCTTTAAAGGATGATCATCCTTGGACGTCTGTCATACTGTAAGAAGAGCAGATTTATCATCTGAGCCGCTGCTTGTATTGCGAAAACACGGAGTGGACTTGACGTCGATCCCTGGTCCGTTGATCCCTGGTGCACTGATCCCTGGTCTGTGGAGGATGAATCAATATATCAAGCTTCATAATCGGCTATGATTAGTAATGTTCCACCAATAAAGACACTTTTGTAAAAATTAAAAATTAATTATTCCTAAAATTCCATCCCACACATATTCCCTGTAGGTCTGCACAGAATCATAACAGTGTTAAAAACCCAATAGTCCGGGTTCACACTCATCCAGTCCACCATGGTACCATATGGTGATGTTGATTCATCCCACCTTGCAAAACAAAAGCTTAATTTACTGCTGAATTTCGGGAAATGCGTGATCCCATATAGCTACAATGAGCTGCACGTTGCACTGAAGCACTTAAGCTGACATAAGATGATAGCAGGTCATGTGACATTGTGGACAAAGCTAAGATGTAAGTGAAATAAAGAGGGGATTTCAACTTTAAGATCTTCAAATGAGTTCAGCCCATCAGTTGTGCATTTAATCGAGTTAACCGTGTTTCATCCATCACATCAAACCTGGGCTGCACCCACTATTGATGTCTGCAATTGCAATGAAAAGCCAGAACCATCTTTATATATGGATCTCAGTGTGATAATTAGGCGGCAAACATAAAGCATGGAACGCAAACATGTCTGAGTCTAATTGTAGCAGCGTCTCTGCAAGCAGCACTACTCCAGGGGGAGATGGGAAAACTAACTAACTGTGTTTCACTCCACTATTTATATCTACAGACACACTTGTTTCAGTCAGACAGCAAAGTGTCGCTCTGGGCTAGCTTCATAGCCATCTCCCTCTGCTTCTTCCATACTGTCATCTTTTTTTTGGGGGGGTGGGGGTGGGGGGGTTGTTGTTGCATTGATTTGTGGGATTGGAAGCATGATTTTTTTTTTCCTTGTGCTGCTTCCTCTGCTGGAACAAAATATAAAATACTCAACTTTTTCATCCTGTCAGAGTTGTTGTATTAACACAAAACAGAAAAACTGCACTTTTCTGGAATGCTCCTCCAGAAAGACACAAGGTTCTTGCTCCTGTTTAGCTTTCCCACCTCTCAGTCTCTTTTTGGAATTCCCCCGTCTCCGCAATTTGCCACCAAACACACTCGATGTGGACTCAAAGCCATTTCATTCACCCAATTAGACCTGAAAGCCACGGGCTCATTAGATCGCCCAGGTTACAGGGTTCTCTCATTCTCCTGACGTCTCTTTCACACTAACAAGACAAACTCGGTTAAGGCGCAGAGCCTCCAATTATTCCGATAACTGTGGCCTTGCTGGTAACAATGCGGTGAACAGCCTTTTGTCAGTAATTTGCCAAGGCCCTGTGTCTATGTGACACATTCTGGAGAATGGAAATGTAAGACACTCGATTTGAGCGTAATATAAACATTTGTTAAAGAGGAGAATTTTATCGGCCTGTGTGTCTTAGGTAAATCTCAGAAGTTATGGATCTTTATTTAAATGGCCCCCGCAGTGATTTTACTCATTAAGGTCAGTTTACTCATCATGGTTGGATGAACTCAGCCTGTGAAAACAACTGTTAAATGCCTTCTGTGGCTTTGACACAGTAACCCTGATGATGTCATGGCAGTGTCATCAGTTATCTCAGGCTGGGCTTGCTGGCTACACATATAATAGCTGAGCTATTATAACAATAAAAGGAATAAATTCTTGAAAAAGGCATTTCCTTTTTTAAATTGATCGTTTTCAGTTCTTGTACACCAACTGCAAGGGGTATAAAGCATAATCCTCGCAGGACTTCCGTGTGGCCTACATTTCCCATGAGCCGTTGCGCCACAACACACGGATGTTAGTTTTTGTTTGTCCCATTGACGGAACGTCCAACGCGGAATTCAACATGTCTCTGTCAACCAGCGGTTACAAACCTGTGAGCCATGTCATTTTCGACATGGATGGATTGTTATTAGGTTATGAAACGTACTTTATATTTTATAACTTGTAACATTTGTCATTTTTATACAAAACGCTAAAACTGTCGCGAGACAAAAACGAATTCATTAACAGCACGCACTTGTCACTCCAGACTCCATAGGAAAAAGTAGAAATTAAAATTTCTTTGCTCATGGTCAAAGTATTGTATAACAACGAACATTATTGTATGACCTTTTATAACATTATTTTCTACGGGTAAATTCGGCATACTATTAAATCACCAGTCTGTGCCACAAACCCTGTAAAATCAAAGTTTGTGTTTTGCTTAACCAGGCAGGCATTTACATTAAGGAACTTCCCGGTAGGCTTAGCCACGTGTTAGAACATGTGAATTAGTCACGGTTACAGCTTCTTTATCAATAAGACATTCGCCGAATTCAAGATTTGTATCTACTGAAAAACTTAAAAATGGACTACGTCATGCTTGGCCATGTTACGTCGACAGCTCAACCATCTTGCTGCAAATGACCTGAAATTTTAAAGATGTCAGGCTTGATAATTTAACTCTGTTTTGGGCTGTCTCATTCCTAAAAGAAACACATCAGGGCTATCATTTAATGCATGTTTAAACCTCCATTGTCTAGTTATAAACACTGCTGAATACTGTATAAGCAAACACATTTACTTTTGACATATAGATTGAGGTCAAGAGAACACAGGTTATACATTAGTCTTCTCTTCTAGTGTGTTAACATAAAGGTTCCATTCACGTTTAGTCTCAGATGACTTTCAATCAAAATCTCTTCATTTTCTTTGTATATTTTCTCCTTTTAGACACAGAGCGCCTGTACACTGTGTCCTTCCAGGCGATATGTGACCGGTTTGGAAAGCAGTACACGTGGGACGTGAAGTCCTCGGTGATGGGCAAAAAGGCTCTGGACGCAGCCCAAATCATCCAGGACACCCTGGAGCTTCCCATGACGGCTGAGGAGCTCCTCGCTGAAAGCAGACAAATACAAGAAAGGATCTTTCCCTCTGCCAAACTCATGCCAGGTACTCCTAATTTATAGAGTTAACACAGAAATAAAACAGGAAAAAGCAATTGATTTTCTCTTAGATCAAGAGTGGCTATCATTAGCTTTTGTGTGGGCTACTGTCCCTAATAAATGTTTAAATATTCATGCTGCATAGGGATGGTAATTGAGCTGCAGTCAACGCTGAATCACAATGGAGAACATTTCATTTGTGCCAGCGATGCTACTGAACAAAGACAATGCATGCTGGTACATTTAGGCCCATTTAGGTACTGTGAAAAATCACAGTTTATAATCAAGTAGTTTTATATTTTATAGTTTATATACATATATATATATCTGTATACCAAAAGGTGTGGAGAAGCTTGTGCACCACCTGCACAAGCACAAGATCCCCATCGCGGTGGCAACCAGCTCGGCAGGCGCGACGTTCAAGCTGAAGACATGCCAACACAGCGACTTTTTCGGCCTGTTCAACCACGTCGTCCTGGGCGACGATCCCGACGTTAAGAGCGGCAAACCCCAGCCGGACTCCTTCCTGGTCTGTGCCAGCAGATTCAACCCTGCGGCTTCTCCAGAGTCGGTAGGTCTCGCAAATGAAGCATCACAGACCGTCCAGGTCTGTTTCAGGGTTTCAGTCTGTAGTTCATCTCCACATGACTTGGTTGTAAGTAGCTAGGAAACATTAGTAATGTGCTTTTTATTTAATTATATTTATGTGTTTTTTTTTTAAATGTCATTGCTTTTTTTCAAACTGCCGTCGTTTGGCTTAATGCGCCACGCGACAAGCTCTCAGACAAAACATGAGCTGTCAGTCATTTCCACCTCCCCACAATCACCGAAATTACATCTCCCAGATAGCTGCAACCACATTACTACTCACTAACCCTTTCTCTTCCCCCTCTCTTTTTCTCTAATGCTCTTTTGCCTCTATAATTTACTCCTGAATTGTGCTTTTGAATTAAAACTTTTTTCTTTTTTTTTTGCAATTGCACAATTAACCCCCATTAATTAACGAAACTGCAATGATTTCAAATTAAAAGCCTCCCAGGAATTAGAACGACGTGCCCTGCATTAAACCGTTCAAAATAAATAGTCTTTTATATACTGTAATTGAAAATATATCTTATGAGAAGACACTTCAAATAATGGCGTTATCTAAAATACTGTAGTCCAGTGTGCTTAATAATAAACACAGAATTTATGACAGCTGTTGTATTGAATTGCAGTAGATTTTATTAGTGTACCTCAGTATCTGCATTGCTTTTTATTTGTTTTTGTCTTTTATCTATTTCCTATGGCTGTTGTGTGCTGTTGCATGGGTTGGAAAAACTGGACCCGTATGGTGCTGCAGCAGCATGTAGGACTACATGTCAGCAGGATGCCAAACAATATATATACAGTATGTCCTCTATTTAGTTGGACTGGGCTAGAGTGGCTTTTTTATTTGCAGTTAATGTGTTCCATTTGCAGTTGCATAGACAGGGCCCCCGTCGCCAGCCGCTCACAGACACACGCACCTCCGCCGTGCGCACTTCCATCAAAAGCGGCGAGCTCTCAGCGTCCGTGAGGCTGTTTCAGCTACATTTTCAGACACCTGGAAAGCCTTGCGCGCCGTTAAGTCAGTCGGAAATAGCTGCCGAATATCTCACTAAAAAAGTCACCAAATAACAGGTTGAGGCCTGACCTACTTTCAGGAAAGCGCTCACACTGTAGCTCACATGTAAAAAAAATTGCAGTGTTATTCAGTGTGTGGCTTGTTGAGTAAATATGTAACTAAATTACTTGCATGACTTTGTTATCAGGAGGTCATTCAAGTCTTAACAATGCTTATGAACATATTTCCAAAGTTTCTACATGGGCTGCTCAGTTTGTGCCATGAGGATTCAGAGCAGGCCTTCGGTTGTCAATGGATGTATTTTATTTTGTCGGTATGAATGCTGGGGGAACCAGACCATGGACTTTTCATGTCTCTTTCTAAGCACTGCCTTCAACTAGCACGTCCTCTGCATTCACTTTTGTTCAGGACAGCTGTGTGCAAAGAATGAATTGGAAATGTGCCCTTGGAGCATGAATCCTGTTTTTTAAAAAAAAGAGAAATAACAGAATTTTTTGAAACCTCCTGAAAAGTAACTTTTATTGAAGTATTCCCTATTAACAGCTGCCCACTTGCATTACTCATTGCATTCAGTATGAATGCAAACAAGTCAACTGAGCTGAATGTTTCGCAAAAGACATTAATTTCCCTACTTGTTTGAATGTGTTCGTAAGCTCTTGGCATTTTGTCATTCACCCATTCGACTAAAGGGACTGACTATGCTTGTATCTATAGAAACGTGATGAACAATGAATCATCTGTCCTTGAAGGGGGCTAGAATAACATTTTAGCAGAAGCATGGAGCATTTGGTGGCATTTTAGTGGGACTAGAAATAAGCTAACATATCTAGTAGTACCTTGTAACCACGTCACACCCTCTGTTAAGAAACAGGAACCATCAATCCCAAAAATGTGAATCTGGTCATCCATGTGTCATCAACCTTCAGTACTTTATAGAGTTAAGTAAGTAGTTTTATGTGGGAAGAGCAGTATCCTTCAGCAGGCCTCACCCCATTGATGTAATAGCCCTTTAATAAAAAATCAAAAGGGACCATATATGACATTTGAACTATAAAACCTTGCTTAAAAAAAAAAAAAGAATTCTAGATGATATAAAAACCAAGGTGCAGTCAGAAAGCTATCACTCAAAAAATGAGCAACGCTGGCATTTTCCTCTCCCTGCATTTGGACATTTTACAGCCTAATTTAACAGGGAAATTTGAGGCATCCGATAGATATATTCTCACTAACTCCTCTCCTCTCCTCTCACTTTAAAGGCTTTTTGCTGCAAATAGGTCTGCCTGTGGCACGGCACACCTGATTTTTTAATCTGGAGCCAGCCACGGTTAGGGCTGGCATTTTTCTTGATGAGATATGAAACCGCGGCTCAGAGGGGGGAATCGACAGAGTGTTCAGTGGAATAACGAATGATGATGCGTCACTCCCTGGCTCCCACTCCGTGACAGAGGAGGAGAAGGAGGAGGATGGTGGTGGTGGTGAAGGGGGTGAGCAAGCAGCAGAGACGAGACAGAGGGAGAGCAGACAGAGGCAAAGCTAGAGGGAGGAGGGTGGCGAGGAGGAGGTAAGCAGAAGAAGCAGGCGTATGGTAATAGCCTACATCCAATTGTCAACTCTTCCTGTGTATCAGTTTAGTTCTGTTATTTCTCCATCTATAGTTTTAGTTATGGTAGTCAGCATTACATACGACCAGCTTAAAGGGGGCCCTAATCCTAACCCTTACCCTTTACCCTCAGTGCATAGAAAACCCTATCACCCAAGAAATTATAGTGATACTATATCACTATAATCACAGGTGAGCAATGTGGTGTTGATGGCCGCTGTCTGAGCTGTCCGGAAAGCGCAAGAAAAATGGGCGCTCGTTTCTTTCCCGTGAAAAGCTGAGACATTTTTCATAAATCCGAAGTAACACTGTTGATGAGACGGGAGATTTTTACCAAAAGGTGCGAGAGGCGGCCTGAATAAGATTAATGAAACATGAAAGTGAGCTAGTTCATGCTCACACTGATAGAGAGGGAGAGAGGTAGAGAGTACTAGTTCTTCCCCCTGCCATTAATCATACATGGCATTACACCTGGGGAAAGTTTAATAATCCAGATATTCAAATCAGGTACAATTAAGACATGCGATTTTCTATCTGAGCATTTTATTGGCCCATTACAACCCTGACAAAGCTTACCATATTCATCCCTGACCTTTATCTTGGTCAAATACACACCACCCCATAGGTTTTCAAATGCATATCTCTGATTTAAGGCTTTTAATGTGAAAATGTTTAATATACTATTCAAGTGGTCACTCATCAATCATTTATACACTGGTCTTTCCAGAGATGGCGCTCAACACCTGCTGTTGCTTGGTTTCGTTGTTAATTCTACTGACCCGTGATGTGTCAAATCTTAGTCGTGTCTCATTTACCTGCTTGCACCGTGACAGATCATTAGTGAGCTTGTTTGCATTTTTCACCATTTTTATGCAGAATAATAGTTAACCGAAAACGTATATCTTTTTTTTTTTATTCAACAGTCAGATATGAAATACAAAGTTTGGGGGCCCAATTTTGACCCTTGTGGAACCACACATTAACTTTCATATATTCAGATTATTTTAAATTTATAAAGCATTCCTATGATTTATATATGTGTGTGTGTGTGAGAGTGATTTTTTTTTTTTTACTGGCCTTTCATTGTCATAACAGTGGAGGAGCAGTGAATTAAGCTTGAAAGCATGAAAAAGGTTCTCACACAGACTGGATAGAGTCGGCGAATTCCCTTTTGACCACGGCAGCTTTGGATGTGCAGATAATGATGCTGCAACAACACGGCAACTATAATTCAGGACCTGCCCCATCGCCTTCATTGGCTTTCATCCCTCTGAAACCATCAGGGGGTTTACAAGGATTCACATAATAAAGAATCAGCACTCTGATCCTGAATGAGGGAAGAAACTGCAATCTGTGGACTTCCAATCACTCATTTATCATTTTAGCCATTTCATTTTTCTAAAGCTTGATTCTTGATTGTGTCGCATGGCCTGGGTCACTCGTAGAAGGGATGCATCTGTTGGGATGGAGAAGCTTTGAAAAATGACGTGACCTGCCTTAAAAGGTTTCCAAAACAAGTCCTGAGAGGTTCCACATGTTGTTCAGCCTAACAATTTCACTTTGTATTTTTCTTTTTTTTCCCCACCCACTCTCTAGAAAATTCAAAATATTATGGGTTGGTGATGGCCGAATTGATTTAAAACCACTTAGCCCCACACTCTGCAGTTCTCTGCATTCCCCTTATCTAAGTGTAGCGTATAACTTGCTCAACTTGCATCCGGATACACCGCTCCGTCCCTCCTCCCTGTTTGTATTTTCCTGGCTGGATACTTTATCACCACAGACTTCAAATGTGTGGGTTAAGCCTGCTGCAGGGTCCTCCTTAGATCACAACCAAAGCAAAGGAGAGGCAGGGTGGCTATGAGATTTGCAGACACTCATTTTGGCTCAATGGTGATTTTTTTTTTTTTTTTTTTTTGATTAAGTCCTTGGGCTGTCCATGGGCTTTTCTTTGAGCCAATTGCAATCTCTTAACACACAGCACAGCAGTAAGTTATCTCCTAATGAAAATGTGCTCAGTAATAGCCGCCTGTGTTGTGATTGCATTGTGTCAGTCAGTAAACATGTCGGCCCACGTTCCTTCCGCAGCAGTTTCACAAAGAACCTTTTAAGATGAAAGTCACACGAGTTGAGTCTGAACAACATTTCGATTTAACTCTATGTAATTCCTTTGATTGACAGACTATAATCTTAACAGTAATCTCCATAATCCTGCACTAATGTAATTTGACCTAAAGCAATGGCGAACTCTGGACCTGATTCCATGAATCCAGAAAGGATTTTCAATAAATTAAGGACAATTAAGTTCCAGTCTGCTAAAAAAAATCATATAAAAATATGGCCCCGATATTATGCTTCGCATTTGCATCCCTCAAAGAATTATGGGAAATGTAGTTGTGATTGTTTATATCACGGTGTTCTTTGAAAGTGGAAGTGTTGAGCATTGTCATAGTGATGCAGGATTTCTGTCCTTTGAGTTGCATCTTATTCCTTACAGAGGTCACTGATTGCTTGATAGAACAAGCAGAGTGGTTATAATACAGTCAGAGTTCCACTACAGACGCTTATAGCATTTTTTTCCCTCAACATCTATCTGATGTTGATGTATCACCTTATTTTTTGTACCCAAGAAGTCATTAGAACTTTGCCTTGGGGAGACAAAGGCCTCAGAATCGACCTTGAACCATTGCGGCTGTTTGTGCGACCTTTGAGATCCAACCTCTGAGCGCTTCCTGCTCCTTGACCTCCATTGTAAGCATCCCTCTGTCATCAACACTGGTTTTATTTTTGCTTCCTCACAACAGAGAGGACGAAACGTTACAGATCCCTCACTCAAGCCCCCCCCCCCCCCCCCCGCCCCGGGCTTCGGGATCATTTGGAAGATGCACTGGGCAATCTGTCACTGTCGCTTCTTCGCCCGCCACTGCACGCAGGACGCAGCCTCACGTATCACTGGCGTGCGTTCACATGTGTGTTTGACACATATATGGGTGCATCAGCTTGTTAATGTTTCGCATCATGTATCAGCCACGCGTCTCGACAGTAATAACAGCAATATTTTATTGCTGCCGTTGTCTGATGTCTTCCTTTCATAGCCCTGTTGGGAGCAACGCCAGCAACATCTTTGAGTAAAGCACATGATCCTTTTATACACAGTGAGCAAGTCAATCATAAGAGACTTAGACAGTCATATATTATATTCTGTGAAATGTGTGTTTCACAGCATATATATAATATTTGTAGAGATTACACAAATACCGTACTTTTTACTGAAACTGTATAGCAGTTGTATAGTATAAGGTTGGTTTTGTTGTATGTTTGATATGGTGCCCATTTGGCAAAATACCTGGATAATCTAAGAGAGCTGGAGGAAATATAGAGGTATTTAGAGTACAGTGCTCTCACCATAAAATTAGCAACTATATCTTTTAAGACTTGAATTCAGTCGTGTTCAGTAGTTCCCCAAATGTTGTCTGCAAGCTATAGCTCCACGCCAAAGTCAGCTGAAAACTGGTTAACAAGACTTCAAGCTAGAAAATAACAACCACATCAAGAACAAGAAAAAAAATAAAAGCAGAAGTAGCAAGGGTCTTCAAATCACATTTTTAAGTCAAAGTACCACTGAGCATGTTTTCAACTTCCAGACAGTAAGACGTCAGTTATTAACTGCTTTCTCTGGTGGACATTGTCACCATGAGATATTCAGTCCCACAGCCACGTTAAGCTGTCAGGAAGACAGACTGTCAGACACCTCAGTGTCATGCGCTGACAGAGTCGCTAAGTTGAGCAAACCACAAGTCAGGCAGGTGCCGATCTGTCTCTTGCTGGAATAGCAGTCCACCAGACACTCCTTGGTTGATCTGTGTTTACGGCTCTACATCCTAGACCTTTATTATAAAGAGGAAAGATGTGCATTCTGGCACCTCCTATCGCAAGTGCCGGTACTGTGAGTGCAAATTAGATTTTGCATTAAAACATTGCAACCCAGTGATTGGAGTAATTGAAAATCGTACATTTGATCACTTAAGTTCGAAGCAAGATGCTACTCAAAGGTTTTTCTTCAAGAATCAACATCCTTGTATGTTTCAAGCTCTGATGTCCCCCACACTGGATGTAAAAATCCCATCCCAAGAACTGATCTTTCTGATAACGAGAGCCTGCAACCCCGGCTGAAATGTAAGCGGGGACGCTGCTCAATCAGGCTCTGTTTGAGGCCTTCCTTATTGAGCCGCCACTTGCAGCCAGCAACACTGTTTGCAGCCAAGCACAGCCCTGGATCCTCTCCAAATCACATTGCGCAGGCATCGGCTGCTGTCATCCCGCCACAACACACTTCTCTAAAGGAGGGGTGGGGGTGGGGGGGACTGTGTCTGCGTTAGTGGAGCCAGTTGCTTTTGAGACAATAGCAAAAGTGTGTGTATGTGTCTGTGCAGGCCAGCTCTGGCGTTACCCCACTTCCCTTTTGTCTTGTCTCATTTGCCACAGAGAATCCAGACTCTGATGAATCTTGCATGTGTTCAGGGTGCAGGCCTGGGGAAGGTTGTAAATCTTCTGTGCCACCTTTTGAAGACCAGCAGGTGCTGCGTCTCCTCACAGTTTCACCCAGAGGGAAGTAAAGCTAGGAGACCAGCCGGCCATTTAAGAAAATCATTCTATCATGGGTTTCATGAATCCCTTTCCCTCAGCGGTACTTATTTTTGACCTTCAGTCACCAGTAATAGTGATTTTTCACATTTCTTCTTGTTTACATCATTGAGTTTCGCTTCTCTGATTATAATTTGGGTTATGAGGGTTTCTGTTGGCATGAAAAGGTGGTTTAAAGTCTTAAAACGCTAGTGACGGTGGATTTACCTCGTTACATTTTTATGAGGCTTTGTCACTCTGCGGCTGGGTGTTTAACAAGCAGAACACCTCCTCTTTGCGTGGCAGCCCCTGTTGGGAAATGGTTTCTTTCTTTTTTTTTTTTTTTGGGCCACAGTCAGCTGTCTCTCAGCAATTGATGCTGCTGTGGGTTTTCCTACTGCGGTCAGTTGAGGTAAAAATGTGAGCACTTGACTGAATTCTCCCAGAACAGCGTTTGCATAAATCTGTTTACCAGGTATGTTTTACAAGTAAAATATAAAACTCAAAAGCAGGGTACTAGGTGGTGGTAAGACACTGTTTGGAAGTACCTTTATCTTACAGCTTCTGAACCACCCTTTACTATCACAAATGATGGTGCATTCCGCTATAAAGATTTTTTTTCTTCATTTCTCTAACTTCCATTTGTAATCCACCTGAGCTATCAGTTAACTGTAAGCTGCAGTGCATCAGTGTCTGTTGTCATGCATTTCAATGCAGCGCATTTGGAAGCAGATTAAAGGGTCATTTCTCTGGCTCGTTGGGTAATTACCAGTTTTAATTGCTCCCAGTCAAGGGAATTAGCAAGAGCCCTCCGTTGTGCACTCTCAGTGTTTCCGCCGCCATTGTTCGACATCCTCCAGTTTCAGGCTTAGTGACATCACAGAAGTCAATTAGGGTTTAAAGAGACTCGAGGAGGCCCCTTTGTTCCACCTGAGTATTAGAGTTGAGATGAACAAAGGTCCTTATGGCGTTCTCTGAGACTTATCTTTTGGTTGCTTCTGAAGAGCTTTTAACTCATTGTACAGCTGCTTCCTTTATTCACACTGAAGTGCTGTTTGCAACCACAAAGTTAAAGCTGTGTTTTAACCCAATAATGAATTCACAATCCAGTGTTGTAAAAGGAAAGAATGACATTCAGGAATGGCCATTTTCGAAGTGTACATCAAATATCACTGGGGTTCTTCTATGACTGACAAAGGCATTGTGAGAAGATTTCAGTCGAGTTCTTCAGTAGGGGCGTTAGTAAGCTTAATTTTTTTTTTGTCTGTTTGCTGCAGGTGTTGTATTTACTTCTTGTTTCTAGTCACTTCAAACTTGCCCAATCCTTTGCATAAAACTGTATCTATTCACGAGAGATTCTTTGCAGAATCCTGTTTTATTTGCCCAAACAGAACTTGTGGATACAGCAGTGAACTCACTCCTCCTCAGTGTGATTTCCAGCCAAGGACACTTCACATACCTACTTGAACCACAACACAGTGTTCGTGTCCAGGAAATGATCTTCCTGCTCTTTCAACCTCACTCAATTGGTAACAGAATATTCAGCTTTGATAACTTGTGAAAATGCAGACTGGTTAAGGCCATATTTCTAACATTCATAACCTGAAGTTGACTCAAAACAACTAGAATGAGAGCGCATGGAAAGTAATAGTTTCTTGGCATTTATTGTCAGTTGATTGTGGCGTTGCTGTACTTCCTCTTTCTAGCACCTGTGCTTTAGGACAAAGACTACCTTGCTACCCGGTGGTTGTGGACACACACAAACTTAAGTGTCCCCCCCTGCTGATGCCGTGGTAATGATGCCGCACTGGGCCGTTGCCTCCAACACACCTACACAGTTTCCTGAATACCTGTGTGGGTAAATACCAACATCCCTGCTTCTATGTTCCAACTCAAAGTATTGCTGAATAGTTGGTATTAACTGCTCCTCCTAACCCTCGGAGCACTGAGCCACCACGCCTTCCTTGGACACTGAAAACTGATTAACCTCCTGGTGAAGGTTCAGCCATATTCATTTACTGAAGCTGTTGGAATTGCGTTGTTGAACATGTGCACGGATAAGTATTTCAGATGCCAATTAGCCTTGTGTTTTTCACATTTCCACTCAGCTTGGTGCGTCACAGTGACAGAGCTCTGCCTCTCAAATGACATCCATTTCCAAAGACTTAAATAGACAGGATTCTGTTATTTAAAAAGAAACTTCACGCAGTCTGGCAGTGGGGGCAACAAAGGGGACACAGTTCTTCAAATTGTAGATTAAATGGTTATTTCACATGGCAGAGGTAAACAGTACTCCTCTAAAGAATGTCAAGTTCATTGCATTGAAAATGGAAATGGCGGTCCTGTTCCCCATTTTCCCCGTGTTTGTTTTTGGTTTCCGCTCGGCGGCGTTTGCAGGGGTGAAATCCTGCGGACCTAATAGGCTTAGAGGATAATATCATTTTGTTTTTCCCTCTCTCTTGTCCTTGCTCAGTGCTTGGTTTTTGAAGATGCTCCCAACGGCGTGAAGGCAGCACTTGCTGCGGGGATGCAGGTGGTGATGATTCCTGATGACAACCTAGACCCCAGCCTGACCCAGGAGGCCACGCTGCGACTCAGGAGCATGGAGGATTTCCAGCCACAGGTCTTTGGCCTGCCGGCGTACGAATGATGAGCTGGAAACCAAACCTAAAACCTCGCCATGTAATTCAGTCTTTGTGTCCGTTGTCATTCTTCAAATGAAATGGTTAATGATTGAGTTGATGATTGATTTTCGTTAAGGACATTCTTATCAATTGTTATCAATCAAATCTTGCAGCTGTGTTTTGAAAGATTTCTTGATTTTTTATGCACATTTTGTCCGGAAACCATTAAGGTGTCCGGATATTTTAAATCATGTTTCTCTTCTGTATTAAGAAAGCTCCACTGTCATTGGCTGTCCTGTGCTGTCAGTCATAAGTGTGTATTTCCAAATGAAGCGAGCATTTATGCTGTGGCTGGTTGTCATTCAAAATTTCTATACAAGATGGTGCTTGAGTTTTGGTTAAAATATAGAGACTTTTGTTGGAGGTCTTTGTGTCTAGGTGGCATTAAACTATTGTTCAGGAGCATGTGTGCAACTCTATTTGGACGTGTGGTTCAGACCTGCTTTGTATTGAAATATATAGTTGTTTAAAAGCAGTTTAACAAAGACAATACAGTAGAGATATGTAATCTAGATGAGAGTTCTGCTTCCTCAACAAAAACCTGAGCCCAATCCCAAACCGAGAGCCGAAGCTTTGTTGGATTTGTTGGATTTGTTGGATTTGTTTGCCCTTTTATTCTCGTTTGACCAGCAAAACACTTCGAGGGATTTTGTTTTGGGCTATAATACTTATAATACGTTTTCAGCCTCTGACATGAAAGCTGTTGTTTTCATGTAGTTCTGTTATTCTGGCAGCACCAGATTTAAATGCTTCATGTCATAGCACAATAGCCATTTTTGGCTGGTCATTTGAATGTCAAAGCTCTTGAACGCACATACAGTGGAATCAGTGTCGAAAAGACACTACTCTCCTCCTCAGTGTAATCCAGTAAAGAGGCTGTGAGTTGTCTTCATTCTTTCATCTCTGCTCATGTCTGCCTCTTACTACAATACAAACGTACCCCGTCCTCTTGCAAGAGCAGGCTTTAACGGGGTGGGGATGGGGGTGGATGGATGGAGGGGGGGGCTGGTGCCACGGCTCCCTCAGGCTGCTGAAATAGGATTTTCGCTGCACTTCCCATCCACTTCCCCTCCATGCCTTCCTGGCCCTTCATCCTCAAGGAGGGGGGTAATCTCCTCAGCTCCTTTTTTCCCCCCTCTTTTCCTGCTCACACACTCATCACTCTGGAGTTTTACATATCCTTCACCCTCTCCTGGACTGAAGTGCATGTATGCATTCGCCTTACACTCTTATCACACCGTGAAGGAAGGGTTAATACGAATGTCTGTATTTTAATTTAGATTCAAATTGAAGCTGTATAGATTTAGTAAACTTCTCATGTACAGTTCCCTGGCTGTATAGTCAGATGAAGATCAATTATATGCAATCACTACTGAAAGAAGCATCAAATATAAGACAAGGTCTCTTCCTGGTTATGGCTTCGTATCAAAGAAAATGGCAAGATAAAAGAAAAATTACCTGAAATTATTATTCAGTAATAGGAAGTCTGTGTCACAAAGCCATGCACAGCTACTAAATAGAAATCTCCTTTTTAGTGTTACTGTCTGTAACTGTCCACTGCAGTTCGAGGGATAAATTGTGCGGGGAACTAGGAAGCAGTAACTGCACCCCTTGTTTGTCTAACTCTGTTCCCATACTCCCAAGCTGGTCTTAAATTTCATTCGGAGTGGCATTAAAAAGTTTTAAATCTAACTTGACTCAAGCTGGAGGAACCCTGCTTCAAGAATACAAGAGTACAACCACTTCCTTGTGTGTTCAGCAGCCAGTTAACCTCTTTGCTGTCAATTCATTGGCTGTTTGGATAAAAAATGAATTAAATCTGGACAAATAACACAAGATGAAAAATTGTTAGTCTGAATAAACCTGGAGTACAGCTCAATCAAAAACACCACCGGGGTCTGTGCCTTTCTTCCCTTTGAAATTGAAATCCGGGGGCACGTCAACAGCGTTGTCGAGCTCGGCATCTTTCCTCTCATTTTGTGTATGTGCTGACCCATTTCAAGATAATGGTTCCCAGCTGAGGGCAAAAATCATGTTTTTTTATTTTCTCATTTTGGCTTTTTGTCATACTTAAAACTGTCTCCTAGCCTTTTGGCTAGGTGATTGTGCAGTGGGTCAGCCATCAGCCATCTGAACGTGTGTCTCTGAACATACCTAATATAAAATCCGTAAGAATGCTTGAGGCTGTGGCCTATATACTGTTTTCCCCCCAAAAAATAGAACTATATTAGCATTCTTTCGCATCTCTGCCAGTCACCCTTCTCTTTTATCCTAGCCGCAAACCTTTTCAACTTTAATTCCATTTGTGAGTGAAGAGGGCAGGCAAGAGGAGGCGAGCGGTGGCAAAGATAGCTCTCCGACATGTTTCCCAGCCCCCCCCCCTTCAACATTCCTCGTCTGTGTTCACGACTGATAGGCGAGAGCGGCTGCGGGGACACATTCATCTTCAGCGTCAGGTTTTATATCCGGATTTTTATCAGCGCTTAGACAAGCAGCTCCTCTAGAGGCGAAGCCGAAAAACACTGGACGCTGGGGAGGCGACATTATATGGATGGCCTCATTTTAAACATTGAGGGGCTGCTAAACAGTCCCTCAAACTGAAAGTGAAAAGAGCAGGACGGGGAAAGCTCATCAGATAATACAGGCCTTTTTTTCCTGTACATTCCCCTCAATCTTGTCCCAGACATGCGGCGTCAAAAGATACTGACTGAATGTCATATCTTTGAGGAGCTGGGGAAGCAGCATTTGTGTTTCACTTCAGGGGATTTGGAAAGAAAAGTCCTCACCTCACTGAAGGAAATGAGGGATTCAACTCACATGGGTTTGTGTGTTATGGTTAGGGAATCCACTGAAGCAACAGTGATTTAAGTATTTTAATTGATTTGTCTGACAGAAATCCAAAAGTTTGCATCTAAATACTGAAAAGTAGTTCTGAGTATGCCAACTTCTTAAGGAAATCCTCCTTGTCTTTAAAAGACTTGGCCAAAACAAATAACTCTGCTGTGTACAAGGTGGCAGAACTGTATAGATTTCTCTATTCTCAACACTAAGCGGAAGCATATCTCAAGGCTGCATATCTCCGAAGCACAGGCCATGGCTGAATTGCCAAGAAGGATAGAGCATAGAAGAATGGAAGCAGTTGTGCTGGATGCCATTTTGTATTCCGCTGCCAAAAGTGTGCAACCTCAACTTGAACCAAACAGGATTTTATGGAGATGGAGATATCGAAGGCCTTTGACCGCGGGAAGAACGTATTGTCTGCTATGACACGGGATGCAGACACTGCGCTTTCAGCTCTTGCTCTGAGACTCAATGGTTCCTCGCCGATGCTAATAGAGCTCATGTTTTATTCAGCTTCGAGTGATGAGAGATGAAATTTGATTACAGAAGCATGTGATGAGTGAGGACAAAATTGGGAAGCAGACTTGTGTACGCCAAAGAATTTAATGAACAATTAAGGTCAGACAATATCAAATTAACATGTTCTGCAGTAATGCTTTGTGGAATTAAACAGTTCGACAACACTTTGTTGTCTTTTGCTATCATGGAATAATGAGGTCCACTTATGGACTTGCTCATGTTGTGTCACGCTGGGTCAAGGTTGGGTCTAACCAAAAACAACCATGTTTTCCCGTATGTCGCCTCTGAACATAATCCAACCAACCTACAAAATGTCTTTCTGTTGCAGTTGCAGAACTAAACTGTTACAGTTTAGTTCTATAGAAACGTAATTTCTAGAAGACCGGGTTTTCCCCAGGCTGCCGAATTTTATTTATTTTTTTACTCAGATTACCCCATCAAACATTAATAAGATTGTATGCTTTTTAATTTGATCTTGCACTGGCCTGATGCATTATTTATGGAAAGAACTGATTCTTGACTTCATTTTTAATCACATCTATATCACAATCACATCTATCCATTCCATCTTTGCTTTCCACTTGTTTGACACCGCCGGCGTTAATCTGGCAAGGGAATAGTCATTTGGGCATGCCTCGGCAGACGTTTTGCCTCAGATGCGATATCAGTCTTTGGCACATCACCGCCGTTCTCTCAAAGATTCTTTGGGGCTCCACAAGAGTCAATAATGATCTAATGGAGAAAGGGAAATGTGTAAAGGAAAAGGGAGCCCATGAATACTTTACACGGGCTTTCCTGTGAAGACGAACAGTGACAAACGAGCTAACAGAGCATCAGCATCTCATTTCCACAGTCCTCACACTCTCTTCAGTCTTCTCTCGGCTCCTTTTTATCTCTGGCTGTTAATCTTCTCCTCTTTTGAGGCACACACTATGCAGCTTTCCACTGAAGCCGGGAGAATGTGTGCGAACAAGTGTTCCACAAAGTGCCTCTTCCGTCCTCCCGTACATCAGCAAGAGCGCGGTGAGGACGACAGCTGCAGCCTTCCACTTCACAGAGACGCCTCCCCATTACAGCAGCAATAAAAGGAAAAATGAAATATAAATGTATACAGTCGAGAGAACACCACGATTTCAAGAGAAGAAAATGATGCAGTAAAGGTCATTGGGGTTCAATAAAAAGTGCTCCAGGCTTCACAGTGAACACATCTAGTCACCCTTGATTTCCTGAATTATGTATGTGGGCATCAGTCTAAGGTGATAGGAGCAACTTTGTCTCCTTACTGTAGAATCTGCAACCACTTCCAAAACACATCAGGTCTAAACTGAGTCCAAATAAAAGCCGTGAAGCACACACAACTGCACACATCTGTATATAGTCTCACCACTAGTTAGGACCCTGTTACATTATATTAAGCAGCTGTCATTGGTTGTGCTTTTCCAGAATATTGCCTGTAGCCATCCTCTGTAATCAAAGTGCTCCCAATTGGTTCTATTACATAATTCTAAACTAAATTCAAGTACTAATAATTTAACAAGATTTTCCGTCCATTTTGCTAATTTTACTTTTTAATTAAAATTCCAAAAAGACTGATATTCTTATTTTATGAGAATGATATGAATGAATTCCGCAGTCGCACCTGTCTGACAAAGTCCATCTCTTCCCCAAATTAACTTACTACAACCATTTTACAGTGCTCATACCCTGCCACGCTAATGGCTGGAAAATATTTACAACAAGATTAATACTAATCATTTGACACATGACTAATTCTCCTCCTACCCAACCAGCAGGAGACCCTCCTTTTACAAGCCCTTGTTGTAAAGCACCCTTTAATGACCTATGCTCCAGGCTATCCTTGGGATCCTAATGGACAGTGAGGGATGCCCCTTGTCCCTCCATTTAAATGCTCCTATCAGCAGTCTGCTGAGTGGCCAGGATAGGCCCCCCCCCCTAAGAGGTCTGTCAGTCGGTGTCAGAGCTCGGCTCCGATGAGGCACCAAACAGGTCGGCAGGTCTGCGCTCTGGGGGCCAGCCCAGGTTGATACAAGTGTTTCTCTTTCAGACGTCACCTGCTAAGACAAACGCAGCATGCTGGGCTATGTAGCAAGGCCTGAAAAATACTGTTATGTTACATTTGTTCATTTTATAGACAACTGGAATATCTCCAGAGGATGTGGAGAAGAGCATTGCAGCACCGATAGCACACGCTTTAAATTATACAAGTTTTGCTTTTCTTTGTGGCAAATAAAACCAAGACAGAAATGGAAGCAAATCTCCAGGGTCCCTGCCACAATAAAAGCTTGAGCAGTGTTTAAGACTTTATATTGGGCAGCCAAACTTGTAGTCACCCGTTTCCCAGGCTGCTGGAAAAATACTGGGTGGCAGAGAAGAATAAAAACCCTGTCTTGTTTCATTGTTTCATGCAGGAAATGCTCTCCACTTTCCTTTTTGGAGCACCGCTTGAGTCTATAGGGAAATTCATGATATGTAAATAAGTGAATACTCTAGTTTTTGCTGGAATTATTAAAGTTTTCTAAAATTTTGAAAGATGATACAAATCCCATCTCATTTTTCATACAGTAGTTTTACTTGAAGTGCTTCTGGGCTTGAAATGTACTATACAAATAAAGCTAAAGCTAACTGTATTCATTCTTTTGTTTATTTATTTATTTGGGTGGGGGTGGGGGTTACAGCGTCCAGTCTGATTGGTTATTGAGCTATTTTCTAGTCTCTTAACTTTGTCTTTCTGCTTGGCAGGTGGTGTGCAGCGAGACTGAACCAAAACACTAATCAGAAGCATAAAAAAAGGTTAATGACAATTTATTTGAAATCATAATTAAGACAATGTGCGTTCAGATTATTAAAAATACATTCCCTCTTGACACTTGTTAGGTTGAGTGAAAAACTGTGGTTGCGTTAAAATGTCTATACCATGGATTGGTGTCCCCTTCATGACTTGTACTAGCAATAGGAAGCACAAGTATGATCTTAGTTAGGAACTTTTTTCCCTAATCAATATGTCAATCAATATATATATATAGGTTGTATATATATATATATTTTTTAATTCTCTTCTTAACATAAAGAGTGACTGTGCATCTTTTTCTTTATTGGAAGCCAACACTAATCCTTTTAAATGGGAACGCCATCATGTTTCATGTATATACACAATCTAGGACACAGAGTAGCGATTTTCCAGTGGGAGGGAAATCACAGAGCACGATTTGCAGAGGTAAACACGATAAACGATGGGGGACGTGTTCACGGGGCACTACACCAGTAAACAAACTTACAGACACACAAAGGAAAGTCTGTCACCTTTTATACTTTTTGAATTTTAAGATTTTAAAACATCTAAAAGCCGTTGACCCTTGTGGATTTTTTTTTTTTTAAAGAGTCGTTACTTATGTGGAGCGGCATGAACAGTATGTGCTTACTGGCGGTCGGAGAAGGCGTGACTCAGCGCACAGGGCTTATGACAAATTCACAGAGCACCGAGGGTAGAGAAGACAGTGCAGCGAGAGCTGTGTTTGCATCAGTGCTGCTGCACCACTTTAATTATGAATTGCTAAAATGATGAATTACTCATGTCTCCTAGTGCTTTGGAGCTAATGCATTGATTATAGGCTGGGGAATGGAGGAGGAAACTGAGACAAGCGATGTCACATTAAAGCACACATTTATAGGTCTAATAACTACTGCTACTGTTATTACTGATCTCTCGCAACTTCACCCACTGTTTTTTCAGTCTGTAGAAGTAGTATATGGAGGGTGAACCTTAACCACGTTTGATATAAACCATGATACAAATGAATCTCATATATAGTTAGAATTCATATTTAATACACATTTATAGTATTGGGAGAAACAACTTGTTTGAGTGATTTTTATTTTAAAAAGTATTTAGCATAAAGGTTCATAAATTGAATTTTTCTGTATTAACACTGAATCAAGTCACTACAGACACCTAACCTAGCTATAAAGCTAGATATGTGTCTCTCAGTTGGTGGAGACCAAAATTAGAGATTAAAAAAAAAAGAGTGAATGTTAGAGTCAATCAGGAGGACGTAAACACAAAAGTTTAATAATGCAATGTTTCTTCAGGCCTGCCAGCTGAAGTGTCAGTCCTAGTTGCCATACCTGCATTTTTGCTTTACCATTCCTAGAAAAATTACTGGATCGGATTGGGGATTGGGGTAGCAGTGGAACGACAGCCAATTCCAAATCTCCTGTGTGTGTGCCCTGAGGAGGTACAGTGCATCGTATCCCTTGAAAATGGTATTATTACAGGATCAAATTAAAGTCAAGGCCCCAACAGGCTCCTATTTCTCTGTATTTTTTTTTTTTTTTTTTGGCTATTTCGTAGCTCCTGCAGGGAATCTACTGTCCTACCCAGAGACAATCCTGCCATATCAGACACCAAATCCTCTGGGAGTTGAAGCACATTTGCCCACCCACTTCCCTTTAGACAGATCAGGGGCAGTTATAGCACAGGTCACTTCCAGACTGGATTTTAATGAGACATCAGAAGAATTAGGGCTGGTTTAAAATAAATCCCTGTATCCCCTAATTTCCCCCCTCATTAATTAGACAGGATCTGTGCTCATCAAAGGGATTCTGCACTGAAGCCTCTTGGTGGGGAAGTTGGCCAGAGAAGACAGGAGCTGGTTCTAGCCTCTGGACGTTATTGACCGATGAGTGAAATGGGTTGCAGATTCTGGGGCCAGAGAAATGGTGCAATCAGGTTTAATGCTACCAAAGAAATATTGGTAATAAGTAAGTCTTTAAAGCTGCCTAAATAGATGTTATAAAAAGATTTTATGCACAGGCTTACTGTGTGGAAATTCAACTGAGTGCATATTTAAGAGGTGATGTTAAATAAAAGTCCAATAAGTGCTGAAACTGTGGGTCTCTTAGGGTGGCATGTGCATTTTTAGTTCATCAAGGGGATCTCCCAGGAAGTGGGTAAAGCTTTGGAAGACCTAAAGCTGACTCAAAGTCTAGATTAGATTGGCAAAGAAAGGTGCCGGTGAAGGGTTCTGAATCCTTTCAGAAGGCACTGTATAACCACACTGACACTGGAAGCTTGGTAGCAGAACATTCAGTGCCCTGTAGTGCCTGAAGTATAACATTCAACTCTGTTTAACTTTGAGAGCTTGGATGGTTTTATTTCCAATCTGATTGTTTTTTTTTAAATACCATGTATTTGCTGAGGCAGCTGTTGTGATAATTGGCCTTTAAGAATCAGTTGGCCCCGCAGTGGAGAGCTATTGATTTCATAATCACCACCGTACTTCTGTCTCTGACCTCTACTGTACATGGCGAAGGCCGAGTCGCCATGTTTTCCAAGAGTGCAATTAGAATGGCTCTAATATCTTTTTTATATGCGCCCACGGCTCAAATGTAGCACGCCGCAGCCTTCCTCCTCCCGCTCCACCCTTGCCAGACCTTTATTTACCCGAGCAGGCCTGCTGCATTTTGATGAGAACCTCTGTCTGGAAGAATTAATGTAACACCGACCCAAGGAGACAGGTTTCAATTAGGGAACAGGGACAAATTCGGAGAGGGGATGAATCCAAGCAAACTGTACTGGGACTTTATCCCACATCCACGTACCACATTCAGAGCATCATCTCCATGCGTCCTCTTTTAGCTTGATGGACATTACCCCTGTATTCTCTCTGTGAGAGGATTGAAGGGGATTCAAAGTCTTTTCTTTGTTTTTTGTTTTTTAGACAAGTTGAACTTTGGGATTGGCAGAGGCGAGACTCGTGCTACTGCTGATGGATGTTGCCGTCATGAATTCAGAATCAGCTAATTAATGTGGAAAGGCCACTCTCTGAGCCTGTAAACGCCATGCGCCAGTTTAGAAAGGAGGAAGCTGTTCACATATGACAAAATAAAGACGACAGGAAATGTTGAGAATGGTGAATCCACATCACTGCAACGACCAGTTGGTCTGACTACTGATTTATACTGACAGAAAGTGAGGACAGGAAGTCTTCACCTCAAGACCAGTGAGAGTAGTGTATAGGAAGGGTCTCTGTGGTTTGTCTTTTACAGTACCGCTTCTTTTACTCCAGTTTCAAACCATCTGCAAAGTCTTTCTAAGATATTTTGGTACTCAGCTGGGTTTTTTGGCCTCCAGACATGTGTTCACTGCTGAGTCCTACTGGGCCGCTTGGTCTGTCATGTACAGATTTGTATACCCCTCACTGCACTCAGTGACATGGACCAGATGACTCTTTTGCTGTCCTGGGGTGTTTTGGGTGCAAAGAACTAAACAGTGTTGTAGTAGTGCTGCTTAGTGTGTAGTTGGGTTTGGACATGAGCGTGCCCCAGCAGCTCTGAATGAAAGAAAACATAGCGATAAGATGTTAGCATGCTAACAGTTGCTGCGAAGTGCAGCCGATACTGATGAGGACCCGTCATTAGTTTTGTGGGAATTTAATCATGAACCAAATTATTGATTTAACTTGATGATGATGCTAGTTGAAAAGTCACCACAAAATATAAACGCCTGCAACAGATTTCATGGCAATGCATCCAATGTTGTTCAGATGACCACATACCATAAAAGCCTTATAAATAGACATGGCTTTATATAATGGGGTTGCAGATTGTTCTTGAGTAGCATCTATTGTAAGGAAGTAGGTGCAGAGATGCAGCAGACACAACAAGAATCCTGTTTTAAATCTACATGGGCAACATTTCAATTTTAATGCACGTCATCAAACAAACATGACGCGTATAAATCTTCACCCCAGAAATCCTCACATTTGGCCCTGTCTGGTCATACTCTCGGTTCATGCTGAATTCTCCTCGCTACTGTTGCTTATATTTAATTGAAGGGTGGATTAAAGTTTAAAAATCTACATTTGGTACATTGTTACACTGGCTTTTCTTTTCTTTTTTTTTTTTTTTTAACTTCAGCAGAGAGACTTGCCAGACAGTTTCAAGCTGGCAGAGCAGAGCATTGCAGACCTCGAGAGGGCAGGGGGTGAATCTGTGGCTTTGACTGTGGAGATCCGCTAAATGCTGTCAGAAAGCTACACTGTAACACCAACAGGGCTCACACAAAGTCCCTCTTGAGTCGCTTTATGCAACTTTTGGATATCCCTGCCTTTTATATCACCATCTGCTCCGGATCAGGAAGTTTTGCTCCTCTGTGGCTGAAAACTTCCTGCTATGATTTTTTTTTTGCTGATTTTGCTTAAGGCAGCGTCTTCTTTAGCAAGTATTTTCAATATTTCATAGTGTGTGCAGTATATCACCACCACGAATGCTGGCTGAGGATTTGTCAGTTCATACTGAATCATGCAAGATCATGTGAGATTAAAGCTGCTGATGTCAGTCACTTTTCAGCTATATTTTTAGATGACAGAACAGGTGACAGATATATATTTTTCCTGGTTGGCATAAATCAACAGACAGCTAGAGCCTAACTAGCTGATAAATGTAGCTGACCCAGGGGGGGAGGCTAGGTATATCCTGGACATATAGAGACAGACAACCATTCACACTTACTTCACACCTATGGGTAATTTGCCAGTTGCCAGTTAACCTATTTTGCATGTATTTGAACTGTGAAAGGAAGCCAAAGTACCTCAAGGAAACCCAGGCAGGCATAAGAAAAGTTCAAACCCAGAACCTTCTTGCGATGTGCAGCCTCCAAAAAAAAAAAAAAAAAATGCTTTGGTCATTGTTACTTCTCTTAGACGTTTGACCTTCATTGTGTAGAATGATTTTTGTCAGGTATTATCCCTTATTTATCTACCCTCTGCTGAACTGGCCATTATGAAACTAAGGGCAAATCTGGGAAATACAAAACTTGCACAGTGACTTTTGGTTCCACTGGAAATAATATAATTTAAATGAGGGAAATCCTCACAAATGGAAAGTTCCTGTTGAAGTGCCTTGGTGGATGAGCAGATAATGCATATGACCTCTGCATAAAACATGTGATTGATGGAGATTTGCCCAATGTGGCAGCTGTGTCCTGACTCGCTTAACAACTTCGATCGCCTGCATAGACCAAAAGGCCACAGGTTGCTACACAGGCCGGAATCAGAGAACATACTACAAACCTTAGCAATGAACCAAATCAGTAATAATCGCCTCATCAACCAGACCTGAAAAAAAGTTTCCAGTCTCCTCCTGTTCAGTTTCAGGTCTGTTCCTCCTCTGTGAAGCAGAGCCTAATTGCACCGATTAAACTGATCGCCGTGCAGCGCCATTTAGGATTATTCTTAAATTATTTATCATGCCTCTTTCTGCCCAACTTGACGGAACCATTAGAGAGGGTTCCTTTCACTGCATCAGTTAAACCCTACACAGTTTCAGCATTAGCTTTCTGAGCTTCACACTTGTCATAAAACATAGAAACCTGCAGCTGATTGCTTCAGTGAACAAATGAAGAAATGAAGGCCTTTCTCTTTTTCTTGCCACGGATCTCACGCTGCTTTTGCTGCAGGACAACCTCACCGCTCAGCCCCTCCGGCTCTCTTTTAGAAACCCAGAAACTAAAGAACAGAGGTTCATGTTAATGAAATACCAAGTTGATACAGTAGAAAATATAAAAAATGCATGTGCTGCCAAAGAAGCAGTGTGCCAAGCTGGCTGTATCAGTCAGGAAATCGGAGCAATTCTCTGCAATAATCATTAAACATAACAAAACTTGTAATATTCTGAGATTCCTTTCCACTTTGCAGTAAAGTAATTGGCACCCTGCTGGGGTTCTAACTATGACACAGAGCACAAGCTGTGTGAAAAGATGTGTCAGAGTCTAAGAAATGCCAGATACTGGGTTAAAGAGTGGATTTGAATGCATCAAGTCTTGTTTTGGGTAAATAGAAGATCATTTGGGCCATTTATTATTAATCAAAGGTAAAAAATATCAAGAGCAGATTGCAATATTTAATACCCAACTGCACTGATGGATTTCTGAATGAGACTATTATGCATGGACCCAGTGATGGGACCAGTTGGTTGGCTCCCTTGAGCCAGACTCTATGTATTTGTAGTTCTAAACGCATTATACATGTGTGTTGTGCTGAAGTGTGGAGTTAGGTTAGGCTATGAAACTGGTTTTCATCACTGTGTTCAGGATTTGTTTTTTGGGGGGGGTGGGTGGGCCAGAAATCATTGCTTGACAACATCCTGGCACAAAGTACTTAGGCCCGCTCTCTAAAGCTATACTAGTGTTTTACGAATTAATGGCAATAAATACCTTAGTCCTAAAACAAAGCTTTGTATCTTGTTTGTTAGCTTGAAGATAAATCTGGTTTAAAGCACTTTGGGTAATTGTACGATGTTTTTGCAGGGTTTTCTTGGTTCCTGAGAAAAAAAGGAATTTTGTGTGCTGGGGCTTCTCGTTCCCATCACACTCAAGCAACACAGGCGGCCTCCTTTCCCTGACTCAGTTGTTTAATGACGGTGATCATTTGTATCTGCTTCCCAGATTGTTTATCGCCTGTCACGCTGATGCCATTCTTAACCTCCTCACCGAACGTCACAGCGTGCCCTCGGCCCATCTGTAATAAAGAGGATAAAGTTGTCTGCTGTTGCAGGTTTTAAAAAAAGAAAAAAGAGCTGTTCTGCTGGTGTGTGCGCAGGAGATAGTGCTCCAGTCAGTGCTTAAGCAGTGTGGAGTGTTCCTGTATGAAGTGGGATTGAATTAGACAGGCTTCACTGTAGAGAGAACTGAATTTCAAGAGGGATGTAGAACAATGCTGGAGCAACCTCAAACGGGGCAAAGTGTTGAAAACATATTCAGATGAGGAGAATATAGGTTGGCCTAATGAATCATAATTAGAAAAAAAAAATGCCTCAGTTGAGTACTGCTGTAATTGGATAGCACATGTGAAGGTGCCGAGTACAGCTCTGAGGCTGTGTTCCAAGCTTAACTGGCCACTGGCTTTCGTGTAAATCGCCGAGCTGAAAGGATTTTAGACCACAGCTGGCGAAGCACGGGGCGCTGGCCAAACAAATTTACTTGGAGACTGCAGACAGGCATGAGATCAATAGTAATTAGATTCCTATGTGTTTCACTTTGCACACGTTTGTTTACATGGCGCAAGTTTGGTTGTAAACTTCCCAAGGTGAAAGAATCCAGTGGTGAGAATATTTCAAAGGTTAAAGCTCGTCCATGAGTGAGGCCAGAAATAGGTTTGATGAAGTCGTGTCATGTCAATCAGCATCCATTCAAAGGCAGAACTGAATTTGTCTTCATTTCCATTTCATATTGTCCATCCCCTGGAATTGCTTTGACTCATCATCTCATTTGCCTTCGTTGGTTTTCATTACAGTCACAAGCTAATGGAAGACGTGCGAACGTGCCGCGACATGCCACACGCGATTACCGCTCCGTGAAGGGCTTGCTTGACAAGCGCGCCACCACCCCTTCGCCTCCACACACCGCACACCAGATAAGTGAAATGAGAGCTGTCACTAAAAGGCATGCAGATTCAACTAGTTCCAGGTAGAATCCTCTTCTCATTAATATTGGCTTGTAACAAAAAAAAAAAACAGTAGTAGTTATAATAGAAAAAAGGGACCAAGACAACTGTTGAAGAATTGAATTTATCTTTGCTCTGCCTCCTGTATATTGGTGAGAGCATCTAAAAGACTCAGTATGCTTCAAATAAAGATCTGCACTGGTCTTAAACCCTAAGACTGCAGACCTAACTGAAGTAAACTCACATGGTTTTGTCAAATTTGAGAAGCAAACCCAAACTGAGGTTATATCTCTCTTCTTTTATGGACTGTTTGACAACCGATGTCAGGAAACTCTCAGTGGCCCATGTACTCTCTCCTAAAATGGGGAATAGTTAAGAGCATTAAAGGTGCCCTGGTGGCTTCTACTGACCATGACCCAGAACATCCAGACTCATGACTGGCTGGGGACCTTGGATGTGTGCAACCACGTCCACATGCGATTCAGCTGTTTACTACACCAACAACAAAACTGGCGAATGAGATGATTTGGCCTGCCTGAGGAGGCTTTTCTGTTGATTATATGTCAACAGAGTGCAAGAATCATATCTTTACAGCATTGTGTGACTCTGTTATGGACTGTCATTGTCCCCTCTGTGATGTGAATGGAGGTCCCGTGGCTCTCAGCAGGAGCTGCCCCCCCCGTCATCCAAGCTGTCCCCCATTCAGGCCTCGTTCCGCTCATTGTCATCTTCAAGACTGGTGTTAAATCAATTTCAGGGTCACATTTATTCTGGGGTAATTGTGCACTGCTAATTGGCCCTGCAGCTGATTTCTGTCAGTCAGGGGTTGAGGGTGAAGGGTGGAGTATGAGGGATGGGGGTGCTGAGATTGCTCAGCACCCCCATCCCCAGCAAGGCCTGCTGCCACACTGTCACCACTACCATGGTGGGATGTCAGCCACCTCAGTCAGAATGGCGTGGAATCGCTTTGATGCCAAATCTGAGAAATTCAGGTTGACCGAGAGCCTCCCCCACACAACCCCACTCCCCAGCAGGAAGCGTTGGTCTCTTGAACTGTGGTTGCTGATGAGCTCGCAGCAGGGGCTGGATACACAGCAGGAAGCTGTGTCTCTCTGATGTTCTGAGGCCTGAGGTTGATAACTGCTGTGGACACTGAACAGTATTAAGTTCCACGTTTCGTATGGTAAGGCTATGCCAACCATATGGATAGAGTAGAGTTAGACTCGTGTACAATATTAGACTTGTACTGGCCTTTCATCAAACAGCACATGCAGGCTCATTGTCTTCTGTCTCTTCATGTAATTCCAATCCTGAGATCAAGGCTCTGTGGGGGGCATCTGTTGCCGCACTCCTCCTTTTGCTTGTTTCTAGAGATGGTTCTTTATGACTTTTATGGCTGTATGTTTGGGCTGTTGCTGAATGAATCCGGGATCCATCAGTACCTGACAATACTTTGTGATGGATGAGAATCCAAACATCAAACAAGTGCTTAAACAATTGCAACAATCCCATTTTGATTAATTTGTGTGGACCAGATAAAACCAGCCTGTCTCCCTAAAGCGGTGCGGTTAAGCCAGTTGGCCCCTGAATTTGGAGTGCACCCAGCACCAAGGCGAGTTGACCTGCTAGGAAAGCCTCAGTTTATACTTACTATATAAGTACACTGGCAGAAGCCACCAATAAATATCAAAGCCGAGCCAGTCTCTTGGTTGTCAAACTATTGGCTGCTTGGTCTTAAACTTTCTTCTCTTTAATCCGTTCCTGTACATGTCTGAGGTGAGGACAAGGCCACACAGCAGCCAAACCTTGATTTGTTTTCGAAAACCACAACGGACAATTTAAAAGTCCATCGGAGGCAGTGTGTCTGCCTTTCTTTACTCCAGACAGCAGAGCGCCACACCAATCAATCCCCCATCTGTCTGAATCAGTGGTTAACAAGCTGTCAACCTTAAAGGAAAATGATGTTTTTCCACAGCCTTGTTTCATTGCCAAAAAGAATGAAGTTCCTAGCGCTGGAGCAGGACTGACTCAGATGAATCTGTAGCAGTTTGAGATGTACGTCCAGGTGAAACGGTGGGCTGGAACTAGTGAGCCAGGAAAATCCACTGGAGACTGGAGAAAAGCTGGATCATGGAGTCTTGAATTGATTCTGTATTCTCCCACGTGGGAGGCTCGGCTGTTCTCAGACATCATGACTACTTAGCATGAACAGATGGTGAACAATGAACGTCACATAGCATGTATCTGTGTACGGCTCCAACTCCAACAAGTACACCCATGTCTTAATTATTGACTGGCGGTGACTAAAGTGTCACCAGTTAACTGAGATTTTTAATAGAGGGCAGTTAAATCAAATGAGCTCATTAGAAAAAGAATGATTTTCGACTGGAATTCTGGTATATGCATGAGTATGTCATCTTAATAAGCACAGCTGAATGAGCTTTCACAAAGCTAAATGAAGCATGACGCTTTTGCTCCTTCTACCAACTCAGCTTTACATCAGCTTTATATTAACATCATCATGTACCATATACCATATAGTGATAATAGTTTAAAGTACATCTCATTTTGGTGTAATCCGGCTTAACTCTTTATCAGTAGCCATCAGTAGATATAGTCGTTTATATCATCTTGTGTCTAGCTTGTCAAAGCCTTGTAAAGCAATGGATGATATTAGCCCGGGGCTGGTTCAATACCTAATTTAACCTCGCTCTCTGTCTTAAATGATAGATCAATCAAGCTCAGTCGCTGACTTGATTTACATTTCAAGAGCAACATGCGCAGTCACACTGCACATGAATACAGAGGAACTTTTTTTTAATTGTATTTTTCAAATACTTTTAAATTCAAATTTAAAAAGTTGCTGGTGGTGTTAGTGATTGATGACTGATGGACCTAGCTAGCATCATGTTCCTCTGGTGAACATGAACATGAACAAAACAAAAGATACAAACCTAATGAACACAGCCCGAATCACAAAGCAGAACAGTCTGAATGTGAAAATGTATTAAATCTGCCTTCATATCCTGGATTCATTTTTAATTTATGATAGAAAAGGAAGCAATATCAAGAACTTTATTCTGCAATATTGCTTCATTTGTTGATGCTTTTAAGGTAATTTGTACATGATAACAAACCGCAAATCAGGTGCAGCATCTTCTCTGAGGCTGGATATTTCTCTGTTTACGGACTTCCACTCTCCATTTTCTCTCATCACCTGTAATGCAAAGGAGGACACCTGTTTCAGAGGGAATTTTCACACTAATATCTGAACTCTGAGACACAAATCAATTGCAGGGGGCAAATAGCTTTTTGATTAAGATTCCCTGGCTGCCTAATGAAGAAAGCTCTCTGTGTATTTCCCTCCTCCCTCTCTGTTGCCTCATTGGAGGCGAAGTTAGAATCTATTAAAATGGAGAGCTCTCATCTGGAGATGTGGCATGGTTAGAGGGAAACATGTAGATCTCTGGACGTGAGGGATGAAGCAAGGGAGGCATTACAGATGGATGGAAGTCGGCGGCTGTATTGATCGTACCCCAAAACTCATCAAGCCATTCCGAGAAAATGTCCGATGGATCCGACAGCCAGTGAAGTCATGGCCTTCATGATTCCCTGGGTGGCTAATGACAAATCTACAGCTATATGTCATAAAAAGATAGGGCAGGCTCAGGCATTTGTCAGCAACTCCTGTTACAAACTGTTTTTTTTCCTCCCAGCTAAGACACTGATAGCATTGAAATGTTTTCCTGCTATCAACAGAACGATGCAGGTCTGGGAAGCTGCTGTCAAACACTAGGGTTATTATAGGTAACAGTTAATATCAGAAGCTGTCAGACTGTGATGCCCTTTAATTGTGCACAACTGTTGAACAGCCTGGTTTCTCTTCTTTTCGCACCTTGTTTTTAGAGGAGTCTATTTAAATGATGTTAAACTTAAGTTTCAGCACATAATTGAATCCGAAAAAAGACTCTTGGTCACAAAAGCAAGACCAAAGCCAACCCTGGTCAAGAGGGTATTTGTGAAACGCATGCCTTGATTTCAAGTAGGAAAGCCATTTGATAAATTTGATTAGTGCTGATCTGGTTCATATTGCATGAAGGCATTTGAGTTCATTGAAACATGTGTAAGTATAAGTAAAGGTTGCTTTTGAAATAGCCCTCTGGTGGATATGAACGTCTTGAACGACCCAGGACCCCTCTTTAAACACTCCACTGGTGTATCCATCATCCTCTCCATGTGTCCGGCAGTGGCTCTGCTCTCCGTTTTGCCCTATCTGGTTTCATAAGAGGCTTTCTGTGTCACTGAATTTTCTGCACCCATGCTTCCCATCCACAGACTAACCCCAGGGGCGCAGCCTTGTTTTATGCATGTCCTCTTCCCGTCACGAGGCCCATAAATGGTCTCTCAGTGGGGAGAAGTGGGCCAGTGCTGCTGCATGCCACTCACATGGGATGTGCGGGGCAGCCGAATGCTGCTGATGGTCTGTCCTGAGCCCCATTTACTGTGTCTGATTACCCCCACCCACCTCATCCCCTTCTCCTACACCCGCTCCCTTCCTTAATATACTCTCACACGCTGCACTCTCTGACTCCAGGAAACTGGCTGTAAAACAGTGATTGTACGGGTCATGCACTCAGCAACTGCTCGGTTTTGAGAACAGCAAATATCGCCAATGATTCCATGACTCAGACTCAGCCCGTGGAAAAGAGGGTAAAAGAAGAGCCTGAAATTCTTGAAACCATCGAGGGATGCATTTTTTTTCTTTACATCCAGGCAGACAGGCACTGCATAAAAGGAAAATTCTACAACACTGCAGGACTGTAGTTTTATTGTACACTCAGTCATGCTAATTATTTTTCCTTGGTCCTGACAAAATGCACCAGACTACATTTGTGAAAGTGATGAATGAGTCTGCAGTCATGTTAGCAGCTTTGGAGGGTGTACCTCAACCCACCAGGAACAGAGCTGGTGTGGAAATTTTGGTTGAAGTGTTTTTGGGCAAGATACTGAACTCCAGATTGCCCCAAATACATATATAGATTTTAGATAGAAAAGACCAGAAACAACAGCCTCTGTGTGTGGAAATTTCACGCTTACCGTCATGTACCTTCATTTGTATGCATTAAGATGCCAGTGCTGTGAATTGCCATGTAAATATCTTGGAGACTTGCATGCTTTGCAATATTTAGCATGCTGTAGTTATAATACTGAGTAGACATACGGTATACCCAGCATCGCTTCCATGCATCATTTGTTTCTTCCAATCTTTTCAGGACCTTTTGATTGGATCACAAGGTCATCTTCAGCTGTCAAACTCAGCTGCTTTTCATTTCAGTGGTTTTGAGAGCAAACACATTTTGTTGCTTGGGTGTGAAGACTTGTTGGTTATAGGAGGGTTTTAGCTCACCGTTTGACAGAGGACGCACCTGTAGCATGCATTACAATCAAGTAAGGTTCAGGAATGAAGAACTCTGCCTTCTTCATGTTTCATCATTGTTTATGTCTCATCAGATTATCAAGTGGCTAATGAAACTAGCAAAGAAAAAGAAAATATCCTTGGTCAACCATTAAAACCAGCAATATAATCTAGTTTCATTGAGCTTCAAATTGCATCGTCATCGTGTAAGGTGTCACTGGACACCCAGTTAACCACCCAATTGCAGTCTTAGTGTAATGCTCCATCCCTTCGCTGGTGGCACTTTATGCAACGCCAAAAAAGCCGAAAAACAGGCTTGTGTCTCTGGACCTAAATTACTATAGATGACTGCCATCCCTGTTTGTATCATGTTATATATGCTGCATGTCCCTCTCCTCCTCTCCTCTATTCCCAGCCTTTCTGTCTTCCTCCTTTTCCTCCTTTCACCCAG
>JBBMJY010000017.1:10640969-10683829 GCA_037833715.1 Toxotes lorentzi | reverse complement strand
TCTCTGTGAAGCGCTTTGAGACAATTTGATTGTGGAAGGCGCTATATAAATAAAATTGAATTGAATTGAATTGAATATAAGTGACTATAATCCTACTAGCATATTTCAGTTATTGGCATAAGTCATGTGTAGGTGAAGTATCAAAAGATGACTTGTACAAAAAGGAAACTTTTACCAAGTGAAAATGCTTGCAGGTAAAAAAAAAAGTAGTCTCCTCAGAAGGAACCCTTTTAAGTTGAGCCTTTTATTACTTCAGCTCTCCAAAATTCTCAGTAGGTTCGCTCACAGACCTGCCTGTTAAACTTAAGTGGACTAATAACTCTCCATGCAGCAGAGCAGGCAGCAACTGGCTCTGGGAGTTTAGAATCCTTCAAAAAAAATTAATTTATGTAGGCCAAAACGATGCTGCTAAAAAATACATGGCAGAGGGAAAAACATCTCTGTGGGTCTGAGTGAATACTAAACAGTCCATGTCCAGTCTCTGCATTTCCTTTGTATAGAAGGCGCTGGGGTGAGTGTGGACTGCTTTGAAGCATTACACAGTCAAGATTTAGCAGTCAGGTAAATCCCACTGAGGCTCAGATCAAAGTGTCAGATGACAGCGATGTCTTTAGGCTGGTGCAGCAACTGTTGAGCGGCATCCAAATGTTCCACTTTTTCCCGAGCACACATATCTGGATCTGGGATATTTTCTGTTCTGCATATGATTTGCCATCCTGTTTCTAATTTTCTTTTGGCCAACTATCTGGAGATCACAGCTTAATTATCTCAACACGCAAAGAAGGATTCATACTGCAGCAGAATGAAAACCCCAGACACACCTCAAAGCTTTGGAAGAACCACTTAAAGAAGACCAAGGAGTCCTGACTGTCATGGACTTTCCTCCACAACCACCTGATCTTGACCCCACTGAACAGCCAAGCTAAGCCTTCTGTGACACCACAAGAAGCTCTTTGGAACACCATCAGATTATTCTGGGGTAACAAGGGGTATCAGGTGTTCTAAAAACGGGTGTAGTCCATGTAGCACAAGTAAATTCATGTACAGTGTGAGATTCAACTTTGTTTGGGGACCAACCACAGGACTAAAGGTCTGAATATTTTGACCTCTGCTGCACTGATTTTGGCTAATCATTTTCCTTCTTAGTCAAGTTGGTGAAAGTTTTTTCCATCCATCCATTTATCCATTTTCTACCGCTTAATCCGTCAGGGTCGCGGGGGAGCTGGAGCCTATGGGCGAGAGGCGGAGTACACCCTGGACTGGTTGCCAGTCAATCACACGGCTGACACACAAAGACAGACAACCACACACGCACACCCTCACACCTATGGGCAATTTAGAGTAGCCAATTAACCTAACCCGTGCATGTTTTTTGTGACTGTGGGAGGAAGCCTGAGTACCCGGAGAGAACCCACGCAAGCACAGGGAGAACATGCAAACACAGAAGAGCCCAGACTGGGATTCGAACCTCGAACCCTCTTGCTGTGAGGTGACAGTGCTAACCACTGCCCCTGAAAGTTTTTTTGGTTGTTTATTTTCTTTCCATTTCCTGTATGTATGCTGCTTAAGAAACATTTTGCATCATACTCGCTTTTATTTTGGACTCACTGTGCTAATAGAGTTTCCTACCAGCTGTTGTACCTGGCATCCAAATATACAGGTAATTTGGAAAAAAAACAAGGTGAAGCCACCACCATGTGTCAATTCAGGGGAGTATAAAGCTCTGCTCTGCTGCTACTCTACACTCTGTGATGTGGACTGGTAATTTGGATGCAGTGTTACATAAATTCATGGCTGGTGCAGCTAGTGAAGTTTCACCCACACTAATGGCAGAGAAGAGAACAACTCGACAGGATGAAAGGCAGAGAGAAAGATGGGACACAGAGCAGCTCTCCATCTCACCGTGTGCTCTGCAACATGCCGAGTCTGTGTGCGAGAAGCAGTGTTTGTTCCTTATTTAAAGGAGGGCATCTGAAATTGACTGTTTAACTGAAACACAACAAAAATCTTTTGAACATTTTTGAGGTTTGACGATTCGTCAGAAATGCTTCTTTAGCTGAGCCAAAAGGGGGCGCTGACCAATAGATGCAGTTTGCTGCTGAAAGCGTTAGCCAATGACATCATGGTGCTAGCTCAATGATTTGATTGGCTACATGCCAACAACTTTGCATGCTCATTTGATGGCTGTTTTTCTGGTAGGAAAAAAACATTCGACCAATCAGAGCTTTGGATGCAAGTGATGACTGGATGATTGGAGCTGATGGAATTTTCCAATACCTTCAACCCACAAATGATGTGAACTTTTTTTTTTTTTTTGCAACTTTTAACTACGCTCCAGAAAATACGACCATAATGCAACATCCATCCCTCGTTTCAGTCTCTAACCTCTCTCACTTCCCCTTTATGGTTTATTAATAAAGCGTCTTGCTCATTGCAGTTCTTCACCTGTCCACCAGATGTGCTCAGGCGAGCACAGACATTGCGAACACTGATTTTTTTTTTTTTTCACAAGGATGCACAGAGCCGATCTAGATGCCGGATTGGAGTTGAACTTTAAAAGGTAGCAGTTCTTTTCATCAGATCCATAGTTTTGGAATAGTTTCCTAACAAGTTTTAAATGATGACACATGTAAATATTTATTAGCTTTTCATTTGATTTCATTTTTGTTCATCTGATCTGCTGTGTACAGACTAAAAGATAAATCCGGTAATTGCAACCAAATTGTGTGGTACTTTCTAGAAAAAAACATTAGGAAATTATTGAGAAATTTTAGAGACCAATGCAATAGAAAGAGAAGTAATAAAGACAGAGGCACTCAGCAGGTAACCGTTGTTGTCTCTGTTGTGTATCTGTATCACTGATTTGTGTGTTGATGTGTGGGTCAGCTGTGCAGCGCTGTAAACTGCAGACCCCCTTTCCTGCTTTTTTAAAAAACTGCCTGAAAAGCTCTCCAAACGGTTCAGTGGGGGTGGAAAACAGCATTTGCATGGTGAGGCAGTGAAAATGAATTCAAGGCCAACTGTAAAATCAGAAGGAGTTTCCATCACTCATGCTAATGAGAAGGCACTCAGAGAGCGAACCTCCATAAAAGCTGAACTGTTCCTGAACTGGAGTTCCACCCAGCAGCATCATTTCTCTCTTAGATTTAACTTAATTCGCCTTCTCGACCCTGAAAATACACCCTGAGGATCCGACCTCTCCGAGAGCTTCGCAGTTGAGTCTAAAACAAGATATTTTTGGTGGAGATGCAGATTACAACTGAAATCTAAAGCTGTTCCCTGTTTGATTCAAGGTCTGTGCGCTATATGAGGAACACTTGACGAGAAATGGACAATTTATGATTCTCAGGACTGAGAGTCATCAGTCAACATCTGTTCACATTCAAGTTACAGCGCCTTCTAGTGGTCTCAGGAAAGATGATGTGAGGAAAGGAGGAAGTATTGAACTGTAACCTTGACGATGAAGGTCCCCAGACCTCAGTGACCTGAGATGTTTTAGTACCCAATCTTGCTTGAGAGTTTTAGAAGGTACAGACAAAATGACGTGGTCCTGGACTCAGATCAGAGTCACTTAACAGCATCTGCATTCAGGAAAATCTTGATTCACAGTCTAATAAATTAAGAGACCACTGATTCTGATGCTTTATCAGTATCATTCAATCTTTTATTGTGTCTGCACTTTATGTCTGTTGCTCCCAGATGGCAGGCATGTAAACACCTCTCCTCGTTAACTGCCGTTTCATATTACTTTTATCAGTTCTGTTTGAATAAAAAAAAAAAGTTTTGAAAATGAAAAGAGAATTAAATTATGCTTTATAGTCGATTTTCTTTTGGACTAAAAAAATTATTAAGGTGGGGAGGGAGGCCGAACCTTATCTTTCACTTATTAAAAGCAAAGCTCTCCCCAGTATTATTAATATTTTATTTGGATTTGGATGGTTGGTTAAGGGGGAAAAAAAAAAACCTTCAACACCCTCCCTATCAAAATAATATGACAAGAAGGAAGAAAAAAAGAACGTAGTGTAATTTAACCCTAATATATTTACATATACCTAGTGATGCATGCAGTAGAAGTGAAATAATTGCAGCTGCCTAGTAGGTGAATCGGGCAGCAACTCTGTGGCTACTGATGGATTTCAGCCTTGTAGTAGTTTGTATTTCAGCCATATCACAGTAGTATATGAAAACCAGAATGGACTTTGTGGTGATGGAAATCATGCAAATGTGATCAAAAGTCCTCAGAGCAGCGCCCAAATGGGCCTCGAGGTGCGCTTGTTTCGTCGACTGCTGTTTCAAGGTCAAGAACGGGCTTTAAAATTTGAAATCATGTGGAGCCTGATATGTGTGAGAACAGATAATTGACTTTCTGTCACAACTGCTGATACTTTGGTTGCACAAAGCCAAATCCATGGTTTGCATTCTTGCTTGGTACTAACTTATCTTGTTTACCTAAACTGACCAAAAATAAAAGCATCCCAACAACTAGATCAATTAAATTCTCCTGAAGTTGTTCAGTCCCACTAATTGTAGAACATACTAACCCTTTGTGGGTATCAGGCACCGGCAGACTCACTTTTATTATTCACTGAAGGAGGAATAACAGCCAGGTGTTGAACACATGTCCCTGTGGGTGTTATTGCTGCAGCGCTCGTTTGATTTCCCCAAACGCACTTTGACTGTCAGGCTTAAATGAACTGGAAGCATTGAAAGTTAAGCGACAACCGAGGCGGAATGAATGGAAAACAAAGGGAGCGTTGTGATAAGATGATTGTTGGGAGGATCGTATCTTCCTCATCACAAACACCAATGACAACACAGGCAGGTTCTAGCCAATCATAAATCACTCAGGGTTACTTTTTCTGCCAAACAAATAATCCATCTTAATCCAACATGGCAGCTGTATGACTGCAACCTCCCACCCTGCCACTTAGCTACCAACAGATAGAGCTCTAATGCAGTTATAATGAACATTTGACACACAGATGGGTGATAAATTAAAGGGCAGACCAACATGAAGTGTCTTAGTAAGGTGTCGGGCTACCACGTGCCACCAGAACAGCTTCAATACACCTACAAATCTCTAGAACTCTACTGAATGGATGGGACACCATTTGTCAGAGATAGTCCCTCATTTGGCGTTGACATCTCTCCCTTCGTGACACATGGTCACTCCCATAGGGACAGAGCTGTTTCCTCATAGGATGGCATGGTGGTGCAGTGGTTGGCACCGGTTTCGCCTCAAAGCAAGAAGGTTCTGGGTTCAAATCTGCTGGATGGGGCTTTTCTGTGTGGAGCTAGCATGTTCCTTGAGTGGGTTCTCTTCACATACCAGTCCAAAGACCATACAGACAAATAGTTGTTTGTCAAGCATTCAGGCCTGTACCGTTCTCTGGGTGACTCTTGCTGTCTTCATAGAAATTCAGAATCAATTAGGCCTGCTCAGCTTTTTTTACATGCCACAGAGCATGATGGGATGTTAACCGCTTAATTGTGCCATGCAGCTGCACTTGTGTGGAAGCATCTGCATTCATTATTTTTCTCCATTCATTTATTCAGGTTTTTCTTTTAACTTGTCACCTGTCTGTAGTTTGTTTCCTAACACAGCATGGAGCCATGCGTTGATTACACAAACTAATACCCGCAGCTTATGATTTTATGCGATTAAAAACACAATTCCTAAAACCAGACAACGAGAGCCGCAGTATCTGCACCGCGTTGCCAGCGACTAATGGGCTCTCTCTGGCTGCAGCCAGCCAGCAAAGTGCCGCAAGGCAGGGGTCTGCTTTTTACAGGTCAAGGTCATGGACTCATGTTGGTCCCGAAAGCCCAGCTTTGCATACTGGGGTTTGTTTCAGTTCTCTGTTGTGAACTAACTGCTAGTGGTTCAGGAGGTGGTGAACTACCCAGGGAGTCCCAGGTCTGAAAATGTACCCTATAGTTTGTTTTTTTCAGTAGTAACATCGCTATAAGCAGATATAAGGACATGTTTGGGTTAATTTGTACATCTCTGTTATAGAAGCAAATTATGAAAATATGACACATATGTTAAATATTGCAAGCCATTTTATATAATAAAATACAGCACACATTTATTAATCATTTATTTGTTGTTTATAAATGATAGTGTAGTGTTAACATAACTTTTATTTGACATAAACACAGTAATCTGAGGTGCAATGACCTTTAGCAAAGTGTCTCTAGCATTACTGCCACTGCTGTCAGCCTGAGCTCTAGAGGGCTTGCCACTCTCCAAAATGTGGGAAAGCCTGACATGTCATGAATACTGATGGACACCACATTCTCTCAGCTGAGGTGTTACAGTTTATTAACCACCCCGGAGCATGAGATGAAAGGCGAAAGGAAGCTATTCTAGTGATGAATTTACATTTTCTCTTCATTACAACCCTGAAGCACTAGGGAATGGGGAGCAACATAATGCTAATGTGATGAGCTAATTAATTGTTTAGATGAACGATCAGAGATTTATGTACTTACAAAATTAATCCATTTCAAATGCAGCAATTAGGAATTCTGAGACAGGCAACTAAGGATAAAAAAACAAATCAAATCAACTTCCTGTCAGCTTAGATTTTGAGAAGCTACTCAACTTTAGCAAGTCGCATTTCAAATAAATACCTCTGCCCAGTCCCAGGGTTAACTCAGCTTGAACAGCATATGGAAGAAAAAGGGCCATGGTTTGGGTTCATGACCTTAAAAACAGGTCTAAGATACACAGGCTTTACTAAAAAAATTGTTTTGTTTGTTAGTTTTGTCGCTGGTACGAACGGAAACCGAGTTGAGCAGTTCTTTTTATTGTTGCAATCAAATTTCTTTGCCCCTAGTGCTTTTTTTGCAGATAAACCTAGTTACCCCAAACTCTGGTATATGACCGGTACGTGTGCGAAGTTGTGGACAAATTTTTTTTAACGTGCGATTAATTTGGAACGTTCGCCCTGGTTCGCGCTGAAAGAGCAAAGGCCAAAGGGGGACACGCTAGAACGAGTGGGGTAGTTCCCTTGACAGTAGCCTCAGTCGACCATGATGGAAAAAGACAGTTAAATGTCAATGCGTCTTTGACTTTTGAAGGAACATATTTAGGCCTGGTTCTCTTCACTGGAAAGTAGAATTATACAAGTCCCCGAGGTCAACTATTCTACATCAAAACCATTATGTACTGGATTTGTTATCTACGGTTGAAGATTGTATACTTTATGTATTTTATGACATTACACCTGTTCAGTTTCTCCATCAGATGCTCAGATTAAAGCCAGCTGAGTCTTTTTGGATCTGCTGGGAGGTTGTCAGGTGAATCTGATGCAATGGCACAGCCAAATAAAGAAATGAATGACAACAGGGTTTATATGATAAGACAGTAAGAAAGAGATAGCTACAGGACAGCGTTATGACAGGCTGAATCATGAGGAAAGTGCTGCCGTGAAACCAAATTCACTTCTGTCCTACTCAAGTACACTAATTATCCGCAAACGGATGACATTCTTTGATTAAAATGCACAATAAACACCAGCTGCAGCACTGAAACACGCGCCTCACCTTAGACTTCATGATATCCCGTACATATTGTGATCCATGACACCCCATCTGTCCGTCTGCCTGCTTGCTATGGCAGCTGCCATTTACGATTTGGATCAAAAGCCCCAGTTGGTCAGCGGATCTGCCTGGAAATTTCCAGGCGGTCTGAGGTCGGGGGTGGCGGGGGGAGGGGACGAACTGTGGGCAACGTCAATCCAAATTCATGAGACTCACGAGTGACACAGGACGTCTGCGAGGCGCACTTCTTGGTTTCAGAAGAAAGTATCACTGGCAGGTCAAGGAGAGGGAAGGGTGGAAATTATCAATGGAAAACAGACAGTGGAAATACCTCTGGCAATTCAAAATGAAGAGAGGTACCAGATAGAGAAAAAACACTTCCCAAAAATCCAGCTTGATGTGGTTGAGAAGAATCAAAAATTTTGACGCTCTGTGCTACACATATTGAAATCAGGACGATGTAAATAATTCTTTATCACCAGACCAACATTTCTCCTAGCTTGCACACCACTAAGGACACCAATTGCGAGGGGAGAACCGGGTTTACACAAGCACCTTAAAGATGGGTAGGTTTGCAGTGACTGCTTTATAAGGCCTCATATTCCTGTGGCATTTGACCTTTGCATATTACTGTTATTTGTTTGCAAAACTTAAGGTCTCTAAAATCTGCAGTAAAAGAGGATCCAGAGGGGCAGGAAACGTAGATTAAAATCACCTAAAATCAAGATTTTACCCAAGTGAGGGTCTGAGAGTCTGATTTAAAGATGCGGCTGGAAAGGGAAGGGAAGTATCAGCCGAGGAAACCTCATCCTCACACCAGAGAACTCCCCACCGTCACGCCTCAGTGGCCTCTTCCCTGCCTTTATGTATCCGCTCGCCAGCCCCCGGAGGCGACGGGAATCGTCTCAAACACAGCTCAAACACAGAGGAAGAGAGGAGTCCTCTTTGCCGTCTCAGATCTCTGTCTCTCTGTGCATGTGGTTACTGCCACTCTTTGTCTAAATCATCTGAAGCGGGCTTGTCCTCTGTAAAGTATGACACTTCTTGTTCTCGTCTTGTGGTCGACTGGTATCAGTTGGTTGATGCAAATTCAACAAGCGGGCTGAAATACATCATCAAAGACCAGAAAATAGGATGGCAATTAATTTTTAGAGTTTTTTTAAAATTAGTTTAAGTGAACCAAAGCTGTTTCAGCTGTTTCCAAACTTTTCCCCTTGTGTGTACCTTTCATTTCAGATATTTTCTGTCCACTAGTCTGAAAGGAGGCAGATCATGGAAGCAAAACTAGCCCAAAATCTCAAAATTGACCGGTGCAATGTACTTGCATATAGCGTCTTAACAGAAATACAGAGATTCTGCAGCATCAAGTTAAATTATTGCTAAGTTTTACGACATTTTCGGCCAAAAAAATCTGAAATAAAACTTTCAACACTTCTATTCAAACCTCCAGTTCAGCTGGAGTTTGGATGACGAAATCAACCATGACAGTTCCATCATGCCACCATGCATAGTAATAACGAGGGAGACAAATCACATGTCATATTCAGAGGTCTGGTGCCACAGGTTGCAGGTGGATTTGTAATCCGCATTTGATTTGGCTTCGCCGCCTTCCCCCTTGTCACTCTCATGAAAGCCACCCTGGGCCGAGCCGCCGAGTGAAGCTGATATATACTTCAGAGGCACGGAGGACACCCCCGACCGCTGAAGGTTATGATGCAGGGAGAGGGAATAAATGATGACGATATCAAAGAGAGGCCTGCCTTCTGCACTGCTCTCATCCTGCCTCGTCCTCAGGGGGTCAGTCCTGCCGCTTGCTCAACACGATGATGAGACACACTGATTTTCTTTCTGTTGATTCGAAATTAACTTGACCTTCATATTCAGACTTTAAAAGCTTTGGCGTCCATTTTTCCAGGCTTTTATTATTATCTAAATTTAAAAGTAGACTCTTGAAGGATCACGTCCTGCGTCTACGCTGATGTCCGAGGACCCCGAACAATCCGCTTCAGCCTAGCTTTATCTGTGTTGTATTGTGGCTTCATCACCACGTAACCTCCTGATTTTTAACTGACGACGTTTCTCAAGTCCACCACAGGAAGTGATGCATAATTTAATATGATACACTTCCATTTATACTCATAGATACAAGCACAGGTTTGAGTTTTTAGCCTTGTAGCGTAATTACTTCGCAGCTGTTTACAACGCTATAGCACATGTAGGATTTAAAACATTATTCTGTGAAATAACAATGAATTTGTGTATTTAGTTACTGCCCTCACATGCAAGAGCCTCTATTTAACGTTTGCCAATTTTATAATTTTATTCATTTAATCGTGGGAGTTAATATTACAGGTTTTCTGAAGGAAAAATAATACTATTATCAAGGAAGTGAAGCTTAAAAAATACACATATTACAACAGAGTTAATTTACAGGGGGTGCCATGGGCCCACATCTTGCCCTGGGGGCCATGAATTGTGTAAACCCGGCCCTGAACCGACAGCATCTCTGTTGACTACACTCAGGCGTTTAAACAAAAACTATAACAAGACTTGGAAAAATTGTTGTGGTGCTGCTCAGAGGCAGGAAGACGCGCGGCGGCGGGGGTGGTGGTGGTTTGTGGTGGTGGGGCTTTAGAGACACAAAACCCCGGTTTGAGCTGCCACAACACAGCGGCTGCTTAAGGGGTGATGGAGAGAATGCGGCAATCCATTGGCTGCAGGCTTAGTAAATTTCAGTCAGTGTAGTCCAATGGCAAGCTAGAGAGAGAGTGAGAGAGAGAGAGAGAGAAGAGGGAGGGGGGAGAGAGCGAGAAACCTGGTTTCTCTATCACTAATCTCGTCCTCGCAATACACTCGCTCCATGAGCGCAATTAGATTCAGCACCGTTTCTAGTGCCTCTGCAATGACTCATTGAAACATCTTGTGTGCTGATAAAGCCGCATCTCTCTTTTCCCACACACACATACACACACACACACACACACACACACACACGCACGCACACACATGCACATACTGACACCTCACACACACACACTCAGACGTATTGGAGGTATAGTTGGGCTGCCTTCAGCGCATCGGGGACTGCGCGTCTTACTTTGGATTTTGCAGAGCTGCGAGCTGGACGTGGACTTTTATTGGGTTTTTTTTGTGTGTGTCTTTATTGTATATCCTATGTGCTGTGGATTTCACCTGAAGTCGGGACTTACATAAAGAAAAAAGGAAAAGGTGGAGATACAGGCTGAGGTAAGTGGATGCGACGCCGAGCCTTGCAGCGTTATCCCTCCAGACTGAATGTCCTAAAGAAGCGGCGGGAATTGTGCGCGTTTTCAGGCACCCCCACCCCCTCACCACCACCACCACTCCACCATCCCGCTTCCCTCCTCCTCCTCTTCCTCAGCCTCCTCTCACGGCTTGTCCGGACGCGCTTGCCCGCAGCTGCTGAGGTTCGTTCCTGCGCACTTTTGTCCGAGTCCAATCGGGGTTTTTGTGGATTTGCAAATATAGGTGGAGGAACGGATGAGCAGTGAAGATGCAGCCAAATAAGATATATGTATGTGTGTGTGTGTGTATATATATATATATATATATATATATATTTATTTATTTTTTTAATGCATGTTTGTATGTAATGCATGTAATGTTTGAGCATCATTAATGTGCAGACGCGCAAGCGAGCGACGGCGCTTGACGCAAAACTCGGTGCCAAAGCAACAGCTCGGTTAACTTTAACACGACAAGGGCGGCAGAGAGAGGCGGTTGCCCCCTTCCCCCCCAAAAAAAAGAAAGAAAAAAAAAGAGACCCGTTTCACACCTGCGTTTTATCCCACAACTCTTCCTGCGTCTGAGGTGCAGAGCAGTAGAGACGGGCATCTTCCAGAGCAGCGCTCTGCGCGTCATCATCCATCCAGGCAGCCACAAGATGGTGGTGTGGATATCTGGATGTGGGCTGTGTGTGTGTGTTTTGGAGTGGGGTGGGGGGGGGTGAGAGAGTAGAGTATGTGCCCTGCATGATATATTTTTTTTCCAGCTACACTGCTGCTAAATGCTGTGATTTTAAGCTTGTATTCACATTGGGTGGCATTCAGGCAGGTGGGGGTGGCACACAGTGGCTCCTACACAGGCTGCTGGTTGAACATGGCATGACCTTGTATGAGCTGTTATATATACGCTTATATCTGCTTTAATATTAAGTTCAGTCCAGACTGGCTTTTGGAGTTACTGAACCCGGCACCAAAGGGGGGGCCTGAGGACACAAACCATAAAATCCTTCAGTTAATACTCATGCATGTGTGGGCGTGCTTGGAAGAGATGTCGGCGCAACTCTTCTTTTGCATTTTAAACCCCCTCATGTCTGCATTGCTGTTGCACTAGAGGTAATTACTGATAATCAAATGAATCTAGAAGGAAATTGGTTCCTAAAAAGCTTAAAAAATCTTCCTCTACTGCAGCTAAGCTTCGTTTAATTCTGCTCTAAAGCAAATTCTGCCTTCCTTCGCCATCTTCAGCAGAGAGGTAAAATGGCCAGGCAGGTGTAAATTCACACCAGGGTGACTGTATGAGGCAACATGTGAAGATTTATGGTAAACTGAACCTGAGTTGTTGTTTCACAGGGATTTAGAGAACCGGACATGCCCAAGTTCTCTAAATGCGCATGTAATTGGTGGAAAAAAAAAATTCACCCATACATACAGTCCTCTGTCCAATCAAACAGTCGTTCTCTTTTAATCACATCTTGTCTTTGTCCCACGAGGTTCAGTTTTTGACAAACTGTTTCGGTTCATCCGGGATGAAAGTCGTGTCATTCAAAATGAGAACCTTTGCAACATGCAACACAATCCATAATCCACCGCTCCTGCATCTAATAATGTTCTCACTAATTCCTGGAAACAACATGTCAAGAAAGAAAAATGCAGGAAATTGGTTTTTATTCTTTTGTCTGAGAATAATTTTAGGGGGTGAGCATGGGTGCCTTTCAAATATGCAATAATGTTTTCTGATTCCATGGATGCTAACAGACCCCCAGTCTTCCCTGTTGCCACACAAAAGGTTAAAAAAAGTTATTTAGTGTTGTGGTGTTAATGCACCACAAGTAAAATTATTTGTCCTTTTACTTACCGTGCGCAATTTCCAATGTTGATCTGTCCAAACCACATGCGCACAAACAAGCAACAAACAGGTGGAAGCAGCAGGAGTTGTGTAATGTGTGGTTGCAGGTCTATCTGCTATTGATATGCTTCATTTCGTAAGAGCAAGTCTTTGTTTGTTTGACTGTACAGGGGCGAAAATAAATAAGGGACACCCTTCAGGTGGCCTCCCTTAGAGGGGGAATCCTCTTCAAGCGCCCCTCATTATTTGACTTATGCTTTATTCTGCCCTTCATGGTGGGGCAAACTGGTTTTGAAAACATGTTTCCAGAAACTTTGCGTTGTTTTTCCTCACACAGTGGTTCCTCCTGGTTAGTTTCCTGTTTTGCCCCCGGATCAAACTACAGGAACTAAAGCGCTGGGACTAGCATTGGGACGTTCAGGTCTTAATTTCCCTTTATCAGTTGCTGATCTCTACATGTGTCAAGTATTTTAAGGGAATCAGCAGTAATAGCCACAGACTGACAAGCTACCAGGATAACAGGCACTGAGTCTCCTGTGGTACACGAATGACTCCAGCAAGCCCCAACACTTCTAAGGTGTTTTTGGCGTACGGGCCCCCAGTGTTGAGGGCAACGAGTTTCTGTGAGAGCTGGCAGCAGTCAAGTTCAGTTGAGGATATCAGCTGTGTACTGGTTTGTAGTACTGAACGGTCTCAGTTGCAAACACACACCACTACAGTAAAGTCTGAGGAGAAACCTTGATTTGATCAGTCACTTCCTGCGTTGCTTAAAGTAGGCCGAATTTTATCACACAGTACTTAAGTGAGTTTATAACACTGTTTAAGGTTGTAAGGGGAAGGGGGCTGTTCCAGATGCTTTGCGGCCTTGGCTGTAATTCACAGTAGGTTTATAGTTAACTTGACCCCCATCGTGGTCCAAATGATGCTTGACTGAACAGGAATTGGCTGCTCTTGATGGCAGGAAATGGGTGTCAGGTGGAGGCAGGTGGCGAGAAAGGGCAGTGGGGGGAAGCATGGCCTGGTGTCACTGGCAGAGGATGGCCAAGGATACTTTAGGAAAATGATCAGTTACACAACAAATATAAGACATGGAGAAACACTGGAAACACAGGAAAACAGCCGCAGTCGGAACATTTATCAGCTGCAGTGGTTCAAAGTGTCTGTGACATTTTATAGTTAAGAGGACATGGAGCCTCTGACAGGATCATTTTACAGTGATTGAAATGCAAATGACAGCCCGCACCTTCATTGGTATTCATAAGACTTATCCTATAATCATTAAGAGAGAGAACAATGTTCACAATCTCCTGCGTGCTCCTGCCAAGGAGAGCCACCGAGCATGCTCTGCATTCAGGCCGAGCCGCCTGAAGGATGGTTTATCATAAAATGCCACATAATTTTGAATACTGTACGCTGTGTCTATTTATCACAGAAACATTTACAAGCATATAACCCCAGTGAACAATGAGCAACAATTCCACCTGTGCAAAACATCGCTGCATTCACCCCTTTTATTCTTTGATCATTTCATTGCATTTGCCTGCACATAGCCTAAAATGAAGAACCTTAAAGAATAAACAGTTGCTTCCTCAAGGCAATATATCGCCTGTTGCTAGGATATATATGTATATAGTGATATCAGAATGACAGCAATAGGGGCTACAAAATGCTCCATCATGATTGCCATGATATAGTGGGATATGTATAACATACAGTAAATTAATCTATTTAATAAATCAGTACCATAAAGAATTGGTCGGTTGCATTCATACTCCAAACCAACAGGGGGAAGCATATTACCAGAAAGTTGGGGTGTTCCGCCCTATTTTCAGTCCCACTTAATCCCGGTGGGACTGGGCTCAGTGGCCAATCACAACCAAGTTCCTCCTCTACCACCTCTCACCATCACCTTGAGCTAACGTTAGCTTGCATAAATCTAACCTCAGCATATTCAGCAGTTGTTGCCATGTTGCCAAACCTGCATGGAAAATGTTTTTCCACACAGGTTTACCGCGCAATCTGATTATGCAACTGGTCGACTGTTTGTCGGACTGACGATGACCCAGTCTGCCCAGCCAGAGAGACTGATTCCCAAATTTGCTTCTTCTTTGGTTATTGATAATGCCAGTAAGCAAGCTACAGGTGCCTTGTACAAGTTAAAATCTGGTTTTCTTGAGTCAGTGAGGCAGTCATACTAACTCACTTCACAGCCAGTTTTAATCAATACATGGACAACTCTGTCCCAGAGCTAGTGACACTTTGTGGAGCCGCTCCATTAACAGCGCATCAGACCGTGACTTTGCGGACTCGCACCGTGTTTGCTCGGGTTTCTGCAACCCTGCAGCCTTGTACTCACAATAACACTTGTGAATCAGGACATGTATTAACTGTACCGCCTGCAAAATGTCCTCTGGGCTCTGTTCCAGCTTCTCTAGAGACACTCTCGCTGCCAACACTTGATCATGTTACAGAATTTAGTCTTGATTAGGCTTGTAATACCTACCGATTTGGACATATGATGCCAGTGGGCCCACATTTAAAAAAATCTTTCAGAATCCTCAAGAATTAGACTTGGACTAAAACCAGCTAATAATATAGATGACTAAATTATCTTGGTCAAATATACAAAAATATAATGTCAAAATCAATAGATAGATTATATTTTATAGTTATACTTTCCAATAAAACTTTAAAATGAATCAGTGGATTATCTGAGGCCCTGTAAGAGAAAAATGGTATATTTATTGATTTGCAAAACCACATTGTCCCTGATGCTGTGAGGTTGCTACACTTGTCTTTGGACAATATATATCTGTGTAGAAATGTAAACCAAGCCCAGCGAACATCGGCTGAAGTATAGATTAGAAAATGAATAGATGCACCAACACTGAAACCCTGTAGCATCCCAGTGAAAGCTGAGCCATCTGTAGCTGATCACAGGTGCTAGCAGCCAAATATCAAAAATAGCATAATATTTGGTGTAAAGGGATCATGATGTGAATTGTGAATTTCCATTGTGCAGATATTGGTGGAATGTAAAAAACAAACAAACAAAAAAAAAACCCTCCAATTTATTCTAGACTATTTCAGCTTGCAGTGTATTCTGGGTATTCTCTTCACAAACTGAAAGCATGCAGCAGGCTGCTCAGCTCTTTCGCTCCAGCAGAAGCGGTCTGAAAGACAGTTGCAAGGACATTTGGAAATTCAGAGCCCAGAGTAAGAGCAGCAGGAATTTAAGAAACTATTTTCCTCAGAGAAATATTTTTAAGGGCTTGTTTACTGCACTCTTGAAGAATGCCTTCTTTTCTCATTGCCAGCTCCACAACATTGTTAGCAAAGCATGAGACATTATGAGACTTTTTTTTTTTTTTTTTTTTTTTGCCAGTTGTCAGCAGGTGTCATTGGTTGTTACCATGGAAACAGTGCTAGTTCTGAGATGAGTCTGAGGGTAGGATGGCAAACTTTTTAGGTTTAAAACCCGGGTAACCTGGGTTTTAAACCTCTCAACTTTATGATTAAACAACAACAAAAACTCACCGTAGGTTTTTGTGTGCTAGTCAGACGAGGAAGAAGAAGAAGAAAGTGCATTTGTTTGGGGACTATTTGCAGTGGTGGATGAATACACTTTTTGTTCTCTAGTGGGAATTTTGGGGCAGCAGGATGATGCATGTGGCTTTTTTGGCCCGCTGGGCCACCGTAAGTGGAACAGCATGAAACCATCAGCAGGAATGTCTCTCTCTCTTGTACCTGCATCCCTGTGCAGAGTATTACATTTTGTGAAGCAACTGCAATGGGTTTACAGCCCTGATCTCCTCAGGCAGGACATTCTAAAGACTGGGAGCCGTTACTTCAAACGTTATGCAGCCTTTGTGTGTCAATCCGGACCTTGGAACAACAAGGACCAACACATCCGAAAGTCTCAGGGAGTGGGTTTTAATATTATGTTACATCATGTGTATATTGTAGCAACTTGACTACATAGTTGTTGTACTGGAGTTCACGCACCTGTATTACAATGATAAGGGCCTTGCACACATTCTCACTTCCACCTTGTGACGGCCTTGTTCCTGTACACACTAACACGCAATAAAGCTTTTATTTTGCCAGCTTGCCACCGTAACACATAGCACTGTGTTAAGGTGGATTTTCAGCAGCCATTTTCTTGTCTCAGAGCTGATGTGTTTCCACCGGCAGACAGGCCTACATGACAGATCCTTGCAGCTGTACTCAGGAACAGCTTGAATCCTTTCTGTTCTGTTTCACTAATCCTTGTTCAAAAACTGTTTAGTTTAAAAATCTCGCTGGCAAAGATTGGCATGTATTTGGCTCGATTAACAAAATTTAGCTCATTTATTCATGCGGCTTTTTCATATATATTTTATATCAGAAAGGAGTCAGCACCGGTCAGCTTGAGATTTAATAATTGATTTAGCCTGACTTTGAGTGACATGGAGTGTTTTTAGAATGAGAGGGTAATTAATCAACATTTTTGGATTGGAGCAGTCAGGCATGAGATTTTCTTCAACCAGACCACTTAAAATATAAAAAAATATATATTTAAAAACTGTCTTAAAACCTGGGGGCATTGGAATGAGGTGAGAGCTCCAACAGGAAATTGAATTAACGGGTTGCATGCCATCTGGTTTTGACAGAAACGTCCATGAGAGGCAGAAAAAAGCCCACAGAGCAGATTTCTAATTCAGAGAGGCTTTCCAAAACTCCCTCCCATAGGAGCCTGAGAATTAACTGTCATCAAATTTGTTTCAACCAAGCTCAACACCTCAGCAGGGCCTCCAGTCGTTTTTCCAATTCTTTTTTCCCAAACCCACAAAAATTCTGAGTTTTAATTGTGAGTCTTTACAGTTTAATCTGGAAAATTAAGACATAATTCACTTGCTTTTCAGTGGCTTCAGCTAAAGCACAGACAAAACATTTTAACAAGACTGACCTCCAGAAAGTGGTCCACAATAGCCATGACGTCGTCATCACTAAGTTGAGCTCCTTCTTCATTTTAGGGGAAAGGTAGTAGTCCACCAAAGTGGTGGACCAGCATAACCATCCCCTGGAAACCACCTTATCATGGCTAAAAACAAACCAGGATTACTGAATATGATGATATTGGTGACCAAACCCTTGCTGATCAATGCTAATGGGAGAAGTAGTAACACTGTATGTAGCTAAATCTGGTCTTGAATCACTGTGACACACCAGCTATACAATTAATTACTCATAATGCTACATTGGATCAAATCTGTTTTTTTCTTTCTTTCAGGATTCCCCATCAAGCTGGAGCCCAGGTAACCTAAGACCATCCTAGGCCCTTTCCTGTTGTGGACAAGGGAGTCGTTCTCCACGCAGGCTCTCAGGATGGGGGGCTTTGAGAAAGCAGCTCTGTTTTACTGGGGCTCCTTCTCTCAGCTCACGGCTTGAGGAGGAGCAGGAAGTGTCTTACTGGAGGGGCTGGAGGGTGTTTGCCGAGGACCTGAGGTTGGACCGTAACCGCGACCTGTCATGGCTCAGGCTCAGCGCACTGGGAGCATGTCAGCACCCAAAGGTCCTTCATGGATGTGTCGTTCCACAGCCAAGGCCGGCCTTCTACTGTGGATAGGGCTGACATCCATCTGCGTGGCCACTGTTGAGGCTCAGCAGCACCCAGTGGTCACCACAAATTATGGAAAATTGCGGGGAGTCAAGGTTACATTACCCAATGAGATCCTGGGACCAGTGGAACAGTATTTGGGGATCCCATATGCGTTGGCACCAACGGGGGAACGGAGGTTCCAGCCGCCGGAGCCACCCATGTCCTGGCCGGGCATCAGGAATGCTACTCAGTTTGCTCCGGTTTGTCCTCAGTTCTTAGAGGACAGGTTTTTACTCAACGACATGCTCCCTGTGTGGTTCACCGCCAACTTGGATACGCTCGTAACCTACGTGCAGGAGCAGAGCGAGGACTGCCTGTACCTGAACATCTACGTCCCCACAGAGGATGGTAGGTCAACCAACTCAGTCACCTTTCTGTCTTGTTCTGTTTAATCACATCTTTATTTATTTTTTAATAGGAAAACAGTATTTGTGTTAGAGGAGGGAAAGGTGGTGGCTATGCACTGATGAAATGAGTCCTGGACAGGGCTTTAACGGTCTTTAAAAGCATTTCATTTAATTTCCTAAAAAACAAGAAAGCATATGAAGGTAATAAGACATTCCACGTTTTATGCTTCTTATTGTCATTGTGCAACTTTTAAGCTTAAATGTTGCGTTGACCACTTAAGAGTAATGTCCTGCAATGGACAGGAAGTACACACACAACCACGGCGACTGTGCCACTATCTGAGTATTTACAGTATTTCTTAGTAAACCTGGGATTATGGAAGAAGGATTGTATTCGAAAATAGCACTGGTTGCTTTCTGGGTCTCTAGGTAAAATGTAATTAATCTGCTATGTGGAATCAATCAAACATGCCCACACACACAAGGCTGTTTCGAAACACACTGTTTCGGGGAAGCAGCGTGGACAGTGTTGGACGGATAGCGAGGCACATTAACGTGTGTGTTTGGCTGAGATCTTTGACAGCTCCGTGCTAAATTTAGTCCCCTGAGCTCTTGAGCACATGGTAGATTAAAACAGTTGCAGGAGAGGGATAATCTCACAGTTGTGAATTGGTGCACAGGCGGGGGCTTTTCTCAAATGATTCACTACCTCCTAAAAGTTATTGTATTCTACTGGGTGCAATAAATCAGTGCACAGCAATCCTGTATGTATAATGATTTGTCTTTGTGCTTGTTTTGTGTTTGTTTTTCTAATACAATGACCAATAGTAGTAGTAGCCTGCTTATTAAAGCACTTTTTAAGCTTCTAGCTGAATCTCAGTTTAGTTTCAGTCCTGTATGTATTGCCAGATTTGAAAAATAGTGGCTTTATTTACCTCATTGATGAAGAGAAGCTTTGGAACAGGCCTGTATTAGAGGTGAGGACTTCATTTCGAATTTTCCTTGTTCGTTACTGCAAACTCAACATGCAACACCCGGCTTTTAATTTGAAAAATCTGCAGGAAGCGTAGCGTTTTGGTGACAGTACTTAGTTTTTTTTTGGTTTGTAAGAAGTTTCCTGAAGTTTCGAATGCTCTGATTTCCTTTGGGTTTTAGACCTGATTGGATTAAGATCCTAGCCAAGACCCATGGCTAGATCCTAACCTTTTTTCATTTTGTAAAATCGAAAGGGTCGCCACTAATGATTATTCTCATTATCACCTAATCTGCTTGTTATTTCAATCAATAAATTGATCTATAGACCCTCAAAACAGCTTGATTTGTTTAACAGTCTCAAAACCAAATATTTATTCAATTATTCATCACAGGATGGACATTTAGTTTAGTTTAAGGACTTAAACTGTGGCTTGATTAGCAAAATAGTTACTGATTAGTTTTGTGTGAATCAATTTGTGTCTCTGCTTTCAGTCCACGTCTAATGGATTTGTGTAAAACACACTGACGTCTGCTCATTCAGATGTTTAATGTATTGTGTGTCCTAAAGGCCAGCTTTTTCCTGCCACTTCCAAAACAGCCTGCTGTTCAGCATGACCACTGTGACTCCATCCATTTATCCAACACGGGGTTTTCGAAAGGTTTTCATCAGGCCAGGCATTGTGAAACACGATGCACTACATTAGTCCAGGCTGCACTATGTCTCTAAGCTATTTTTAATGGGTTTTTGAAAGCAACGGGAGCCCATGCATGTTCGAAGGTAAAGGTGAACCTGGAGGAAAACACACCGCAGTGGCATCGGACTGCATGTAAAAACCACCTGAAGTGGAGTTACAAGGTTTCTGCCTGTGCCAAAAAAAAGAAAATGCGAGGCTTGTTAAATGGACCAGATGCAGCACTTTGTAGATGTAGATAATGCACTGCATTCCATTTTCCCATCATTTATTTTCCGTTATGGCAAATACAGAAACAAAAGAGCGAGGAGCGATGCATAAAAGAGTCATAATAATGTGTCTAAGCTCAGTGGGGAGTGCCTCGCTTGCCCATCATCTTTATATCTTTATATCCCCCTCCACGAGTTGGCCTTTTCAGAAATCCGGTGTGATGTCAAAATCTCCTGCCAGCCGAGCAGGATCAGATTAAGCAACGTCTATTTTTTTTTTTTTGGCATCTGATTGGAACTTGAAAAAAGGAAATTCACTACAGCCCTGCTCTGAGCACGCTCAAATCGACTACCAGGCCGCGCTGACGAGCTCTTTTCATTTGTTCGAGGAGGATATGGATGATGTGTGGATGTAAAGAAAGAGTTTGGAGCGTGTGGTGTCGAGGCAGTAAAGCTGGCTTTATCAGCCTCTGCAGTAGCCCCAGACTTGCTGGGGAGGTGGCATGCAGCTGGATGGTGAATTAATCAGAGTGAAGATGTTTCCTCGGAGGGGCCTTTCTCAGAGAAGGAGACAATACCATGGCTGCCACGCTTCCATTTTTTTTTTAATTGTCGACATGTCCCGCATTAGTACTGTTCCCTTCATATGCCCTTCCACAGGCACTACCAAGCAGCTTAATGTTTCAGCGGCGGCCATGATTTATTCCAAGCTTTCTGAAAGCAAAAAAAAAAAAAAAAGTCGCCTTTTTGCACAGCGCTGGAGCAAGCTGTTCCTCAAATTAAAAATACTCTTCGCAGCACTTTATAAGGCAAAGATAAAATGAGGTAAACCGAGGAAAACGGAGGGAATAAATAGCTCCAAGACTGCATTTTCCGAGCCGCTGCCGTTCAGTTTTATTTACTTGCATCTCGGTGCCAAACACATCAAGTGGTTATGTAATTTTGTAGGGTGTAAAGTCAGCACTTCCACTTTATTTGGTGGAGCCCACAGTCCAAGTCAGTGCTGCGCTCAGTCCAAGTTCACCTGATGTGTTATAGGAAATAAAGAAAACTAAATTCAACGTTGTGATTTAACTGATGAAACCAAACCTATGCATCTGGGTTTTTATATATATATATATATATATATATATATATATATATATATATCAGTTGACTTTTAATAAATGTGATAGGGCTAGCCACTGGAAGTAAATCTGGTTTTAGATTTCCTGCTATAATCTGGGCTTCTGGGTTCTGGTGTATGTAAAAGTAAGAAAGATTTTAATTGGGTTTTGTTTTGGAATTCGGTCTTCACATGCTAGTTGTACTAGCTAGGGGGCTCATTGCCTAGTGCAGAACAGTCCATTTCTGCTTCAACACATATTCTGACTCCAACGACAAACTTTTTTTTTTTACTCACGTTTATGAGTCTGCCACAGTCTGGGGGCCTTTCAGGGGAGAGAAACCCTGCTGCTACCTTTTGAAACATGGATTCTACAGCACTCTACAGTACCCACCTATCCATCCCACTTGATATTGTTAAAGGCAACATTTTTACTAACACCAGAACTGTGATCTTCTGGCCCTCTTTTCAGCACTAAGTGGCCTTGCAGTGCTCAAAGTGCCTCTGAAAGAAGCTGCCATTCTCTGTTTCTTGTGCTGGGGCTTTGTGACAGCCAGTCATGCGCTAGTAGAGAGGCAGCAGGAAATGACTTGAGGCTGGGGGGCAGTGTGGTAGAGAGACGGAGAAGTGGCGTCTGTGTCGCTAACTCCTCTCCGCTCGTTCAGCTAAACACTTCATCAGAAGCAACAGCGATGAAACAACAGTCAGGATGTGACATTTGGAGTCTGTGATCTTGTGACATGCAGCACTTGGTTGCCATCAGGCTGTCTTCAAGGTAGCCCTGGAAAAATACAGCATGTTGCATGTTGTGCAAAGTTTTATTTAGTTTCTCTTTTTCTATCTTTATTAATTTCTATAAAACCTTTTTTTTTTTTTTTGCAGTTCCCTATGTTGTTAGAAAACATACAGCACTCTGGAAAGAATAAAAACACAATTCACTTTAAGACAAATCTGAAGGATACAACGGGCCAGTTGCTCAAAAACAACATAATGTTAACCAATTAGAAATAACCCATAATGTGTCCACAAGCTGGACACTCATTAATAAAAACAAAATTAGGATGAACATAGGTCAAGTGCAAATTAGGAAATGCGTTAGCGCAGAACATCTGGATTACGTTAGCATAATTTTTTTTCATATTCCCTCTATGTGAGAGATTTATCCTGAAGACACACGGTTATAATGAAGTGAATAAATGATTCATGATTCATAATCATTACTTATTATTTACCTTTATCTTCTCTCTACTTTTCAGGCTTCAGGCTACGTTATATGTCACATAATATGTAATTCTTTGCAGATGATGCAACAGCGTTTCTTTTTTGAAAATATACTTTATGAGTCATTAACTTCTCGTGACATCCATTGTTTAAAACGCAGTACAAAATTACTCAGTATATTGCACACTGGTTGATTTTACATAAAGTTTTTTATTGTGACATAAATAAGTTATTCTATAACTTTAAAGTCCGTAGAAGTCCATTCAGTCCCCGCTGTATTTAGAACTGCACCTCTGTACAAACTCAAACTTTGACTATGATAATAACTTTACTGCATTAAAACATGATAATCTAAAGCTCTCATTCACTCCAACTGCATCTGTAGTCAGCCAATACTTTAAGGTCAGTGAGTTGTCACGACATAGGAGTTTTTAAAACCCAAACCATATGCATGTATTCTGATTCACTGAGGCTTGCATGCATCTTGTGCATTTGTTGTGTGTGTTTGTGCGCAACCAGCGTGAGCAGATATTGGCTGCGCACACTCTGCTGGGTCACACCGACATGGCACTAGCCCGTGTTTGTGCAGCTTCGCTCTCTCTCGGCGAGCAGCGATATTGTGCAAACACGCTGCCACGTTTATGTGCCTGTTGAGAGCCGTTCTCCACTATTTGCTGATCAGTGATTGCATCACGGAGGTGAGAGCACAAAGAGACGAGCAGATGATACATTCGGAACAAGTGAGTGTAGGAGCTCAAGGACTGCAGCATGGATAATAGGCCCCTGTTTTCCAGCAGAAACTCTCATTTTTATCATGTCTGCTGCATTTCATTACAGTGACGCGGCACTTGGAGCAATAAGACCATATTATTTCTCCCATTTTAAAGACCATGATTTTGAGAGAGTGCACAATAGTATCATCAAAATCATGAAGCACACTGTTGATGTTTCATAACTCAACACAGATTTGAATCTGTGACAGCTGCTGGGGAACAAATAAGGAAATACCAATTCTTTCTGAGAGCAGATTTTGAATATTTTAATATCAACATATCATATCCCTATTCATATTTGTGTGTTAAATAGAAAGCTGAAGTCAGGACCTATATATCCTATCTTAGCATAAGGACTGGGAGCAGGTGGGGACAGCTAGCTTGGCTCAGAAATACACCCACGGACACCCTCTCAGAGGGTCGTTGCCACAGTGCAAATACATAAAAATATGCAGAACTTAAGAACTTTATTCCTGACAGTGTAAAAAGACTCGGATTGACCAGGTACTGGGGCCACAGCAGGGCCACATAAAGAGTTTTTGTTGCCCTACAAACCCTGACCTCAGCTTAGAATTAAATTGAAAAAGACATGTTGAAAAGAATCAACCACTTCAGTTTACCCATTCTAAAAAAAAATTTGAAAAAATAAACAATTTGAATTCCCTTGTTGAGCTAATATTTAATCCAAAGTCATCCAGCAGCCGAATGCACCCGTCCACAAATGTGTTGCACTCGTAGGTTCCTAAACTTTCACCTTACGTCCAGTTCTTCCCAAACTATCTCCATGTGGTCTAAGTCAGGAGACAGTGCTGGTCTTCCATCATGTCAAGGATGGGACCTCTGACCAATCAGTCTGTCTCCTTTTATTACTACCCTTCTGATAGCAATATACAGTACTATTTCCTACTATATGTTTTAGTCTTTAAAATACTTCTTAAATTCTTCATATCCGGGTTAAACAAACAAGATTCAAGCTTTTTTATTACTGAGTTTTATAGTTTTTTTTTTTTTTTGATGCTAAGCTAAGCTAATCAGCTGCTGGTCATATCTTCATACTTAGCATAACAGACGTAAGAGTAGTATCAATCTTCTCATCTAACTCTCAGTACTCTTTAGAAACATAAGCTCTTCGAGCCTGACTTAATGAGAGTGTGGCACATTTGTTTTTTTTAGCTAAGGCTAATGCTAATGCTGCTGTCTTGGCCCCCACCAGGCCACCACCACTGTCACCCTGACCTTTTTTTAATGCATTTTTTAGCTTCTTTTTTTGGCTCAAAACCGTATTTTTTTTTCTTTTTAAATGTTTCCCCTTATTCTATTTTTCTCCTCAACACCAGGGGCCATCTCAAACAGACAAGGCGCAGATTTCAACAGTAATGGTGGCCAAAATAAAGGTATTTTTCTTCTATCTCCCCCCCCACCCCACCTTTTTTTTGACCAAGAAAATAAACGCTTGACACTTGTGCATGACAGCAGACCTACAGACCTCTTTTTTAAATCAATTTCATTTGACCCCTTTTCCTCCTTTTTATTTTTTTTTACCACCCTTGAAGTGCATCTGAGTGCACTCCTCTCAGTTCCTTATTTTTGTGTCCTCATATAAACCAGCGGGTCTTGTCTCAGAGGGTCCCAGTAAATCCTTCTTTCACCTGTTTTTGCCAACTCAAATGTTACCTGAATTCAGCTCTGCATGTTTAGTTTGCCTCTTCTGATGAATTCAATTTTTAAAACAATCACGTCTCCTCGCCTCCCTTTCTACATTTCCCCCTTTCTTCCTCCATTGCTCGGCGAAGCATGAGCGCTAACCCATGTTGTTTTGACAGTGGAAATTTGTTCATCAGTGGCACGCAGCAAATCCCTGCCACTTTTTTTTTTTTTTTTTTTTTAATTCTTCCTTCTATTAACATCACACTCCTGTGCATGATAATAACCTAACTGTGTTGGGTAATCTGTGGGGACCGAGAGATGACTGTAGGTAAAAAAGCCACAGGAGACATTTTGGTTAAAGGACACCATTTGTCTTCCAGGGACGGGGTTGGGGAGGGGGCAGACACGCAAGTGCCAGAAAAAGCAGTGACATTTCCGAATCCCATTATTATGGGCAGTTGTTCACTTTTATTTTTTTTTCACGGATGTTGCCGTAGAGAGTGATATTTGACATAATCCTCGCCGTAGATTCTTCCACATGAGTTAGCAGTAGCTGAGCCTTTCAAACCCAAGGAATGAATATAGAGGAATGTAAAGATATTTAGGCATCTTATTTTGAAGATCCTTAAGAAAAATTGTAATATCCTGTGACAAAAATTTCAGACTTCATTTTTTTTATTCTCCGGTCATTACCACTGTTTGCATAAGTCCCAACCTCAGATTTCCTTGGGAGCGGGTGGGGCTCCCACCATATATTGGATTTGCATCTAACAGATGTAGCATAGTTTAGCTGAAATTAGAAGAGTCTGATCGTTGGGAGATGGTGCTGTGTTGATTAAAAAGTACACCATCTGCTTATGGCAGGTGTTGTCACTAAGGTACAGAGACATTTCGGAATAAGCTTTAGTGTAACAGAGATAAAGAAAGAAGCAAAAGAGCAGTAAAAGTGTCAGATTTTCTGTTGTCCCGTACTGAAACGACAGACAAAAACCTTGCACACCTGGAGAAAACACATCTATAAGGTGAAAGAAAGGGTTCTTGATATAAAGAGCATCTTCGGGCCCCTGCCTCGACTCGGATACGTTTTCAGGATCGATGCACTCTGACTGTTCCAACATCTGCAGTGGCAATGAATTACTCCCCGCGTGCTCCCTTGCGGTTCCACCTATACCTCAAGCAAGCAGCCCTGCTGCAGAGAAACCTGGCAGCACTGCAGACAGCCCCTCTCTCAGACCTTCATACACTCACCCACATCATCATCACCCCACCTGGACGCTTGCTCTTCACCAACGTATACGATTATGTACGTTATTCAATGATGCTTTTTGAGATTTTACTGTCGTTGCGTTCTTTCTTTGAAAAGAGGCACTGTGCAACTAGCTTTTGGCTCGGCGTGAATCTGGTGGGAAAGAGAAGGAGAAAGATGGATGAGGAAAGAAGGGAGCTTTATGAGGACATAAGGAGGGGAAAGGAAAGGAGGGAGGACCTGAACACAAAAATAGAGAGATATAGAGAAGTGAGAGAGGGAATGTGTGTGTGTGTTTATATGTTTTAATATATGTTGACAACACAGGAGGTCATTATCTGGCTCGGGCCCAGATAATGACCTCCTGTGACTCTGGAGGTCGGCTTTTTTTTGGCATGTCAGTGGAATTGTATTGAACAGGAAGCAGGTCTGTGGAGAGCATGATGGCGGGGGGGTGGGGGGTGGGGGGGTGGAGGGGGCGGGTGATGCCTCCATTAAGGGCCATTTCTATTTTTCCTATTTGCTTCACATTTGTCAGCAATGGAAAATTCAGATAACCCCCCCCCCAAACCCCCCTCCCACCCACCCTCGAACGAACGAGCTCCCCACTTCCTCCCAAACACCATCACACCACCCCGCCGCCTCACCCATATAAAGATGAGTAATGTGTGCGCCGCTGTGCAGCCACTGGAGGAATATATTACACCACCACCCCCCCACACACACACACACCCCCCACCCCCCCGGCCCGGGTGGCAGTGATGAATGTCCGGGACGAACTCGTCGCACAGTCACAGGGGGCAGCTCCACAGGCCCGAGAGAGTGCGAGACACTCGGATACTAAGAGAGAGAGAAGAGCACTTGAAGCAGTTTGATTTCTTTAGTTTTAAGTGCACAGGATGGGGACGCCGCGCCCCCACCAAGACCACCTTCTCCTTCCCCAGGCGTAAAGAAGAAAAACATGGCTCTAAATCTGCAGGGGATCTCTCTGCTATTTCAAAGTGCCCTGAGTGAACCCCCCCCCCCACACCTCCCTTCCCGCTGCACCATTACCAAAAAAAAAAAAAGAGATGGGCACTAACAGTCAATTTGCCTGTTTGTTTGATGGAGAGTCGGCTGAATTGCTGTGTCTGAGCCCACAGAGGCCTGCGGTGGCTATCAGATGCGTATCAGTTATAGAGGCTGTGACAACTTAATGGCAGCGCGCTTGTTTTATGCGCGTCTGCCTCTTCAAGGTTGTCCCCGCCCGCCCACGCTGTCCCACCGCCTGTCTCCTAATGCGCAGCTAAATAACAAACAAAGACACCACCCGGCTGTCCTGCCTCTGTAATTAGCAGCTTTGTGTTTCTGTCCAGGGTCAACCATTACCCCCACATAGGTTAGGGTTAGAGTTAGGGGCTATGGTGTGCACATTAGCATCAGCTCCAGTCTCCCATCAGTGTACACACAGGATGCGTTCAGGTGCAGTGCTGCTGCATGGGTCACCTGTGCTTTAATGGTTACCATATAACAAAAAAAAAAAAGAAAAGGCTTGAAGCGGAAATATGTTGCTCAAAAACAAAGAATATGCATTGCATGTGAGGTGGAAAAGCCTCCAGTGTAAACAGGGTTAGGGTTAACCTACTTACATCATGCTCACTAAACAGTGCTAACTCTGCAAGCACATTTGAAATCCTGGGGTTAAAGTTGGGGTACATGACTATTAACCCTTACCCTAATGCCTGAAGAGGCAAGCTTTTAATATGAAACATCTATGACGGAGGAAGTGTTTAGTTCCATTGCCATTAGCTTAACCGCAGTATAAAACAACCCCAACAAAATAGTCTATGGATAAATTAAAAAAATAAGAGAATGGTATGACGTGACCATTGCACTGATGGTGCATGTGTTCAATTTGCATTAACAGCAAATCCTGTCTCTAACATGAGCCAGTGTCAAATAAGCCCCCGCTTGTTGTGAGGGTCTCTATCTCCTCCATCTTCGAGAGCCCACTTTTAATTTCTAATTGCCGCCTACACGTGTAGCAGCTTAATCACAACCAGAGAGTCTCATAAACAAGGTATTCATCTGGCCTAATTGCAGCATCTAAGAACAAACAGAGGTGGGAGAGGAGACAGATGTCGACATTGTAGGGTTAAAGCCATGCAGATTCTCATCGTCTGCTGGAGAATGTCAAACCACATCATTTACGTGTTGATTACAGCGCCATGGATGAATGTTGTCCGAATGAACCATCACTGTAATTTACGTTAGCTTCAGACCCTGGCGTTAGTGGTGTTTTTGACACAGCCACCAGGGGGAGCCAAAGTCAGGAATTTTGACTTCTCTGTAGCGTGGCTTTTACCCTGAATGGTGTTAATATATTGCATGTATTTGATGTTTATACACATATTTTACCAAGCTACTGTGCCACCTTAAATGTGGAGCTAAAAGTCTAGAAGCCTTTGAGGGCCTCTGATGATAGTTGCTTTGCATTTACTTTACTAATCTATGCATGCATTTGTTTTGTTTTTCTTCGTTCTGCTTTCTCTGCATGAGATTTATGACCCTCATTTGGTATATGAGAACAAAAGTAGCTCAGAGGGAATAGACTTTGGGATATTCGAAAATTCAGCTGCACCCTGCATCAAAAGCTTGCTGGATAAAAGCACCGTTTTTGATTTCTTTTGATTCTCATTCTCTAAAAACAGATATTCACGACGAGAACGGGTTAAAGCCGGTCATGGTTTACATCCACGGAGGCTCCTACATGGAAGGGACGGGAAACATGATCGACGGCAGCATCCTGGCCAGCTACGGGAATGTCATCGTCATCACAATCAACTACCGGCTTGGAGTTCTGGGTGAGTCTGGGGCTTTAATCCTGATCAGAAACTGAATTAATCAATTTAGTGATTGATTTAATGACTAATTGGCTCCCACTTCTTCACCAGCCGGTGTGTGGGAACGCTCTAACATTTATGTCACCGACAGTTAAAACCCTCTGAAGCTTTGATGCCTTTAATTATGCAAGGATGGATTTCTGGTGTCATTCTTATAAAGCGAATATATACAGACTTATACAGAGATGTGTGATCACACCATTCCTGCTGTTGATTGCATCGATTTGTGTTTTTTTTCTTTTTTTTTTTCTTTTCCCACCTCCGGCTGCCGTGCGTTTTTGTTTCCCCCACTGCCAATCAGCTGCTAATGGTGGTGTAGGAGGTACTTTGCATTCTCCTCTTTATTTCCAAATGCTTGGATTTCAACACAGCCTTGGATGACCCACGCAGCACAAGATAAGCGCATGCAAATTAAACAAAGACTCATATATTTGTAGCCCTTTTAAATTATTTTAATCAGCCCGCGAGCATCAAGCGTCGAAAAATTACACGCCGGGGGAAATTGATTGGTTGGTATCTGAGCTGCTATCGACACCGCACTGCCGTGCATCTTTAGTTTGTTCCCGTCTGTGAGATGAAAGTAGTTGCTGGCTCACACAAAGATGCTTTATCTTGCCTTTGACATAAAGGTTTGGGCTGTGTTGCCCAAGAAAATGTTTGAGTCTGAGAGGAGGCTGATAACATCAAACGTTTCGAGGGAGGAGCCTCCCCTTTCCATTTCTCTGTCAACAACAAGAATTTGCTATGGAAACTGGTGACAAACGCTTCTCAGGAAGTATATTTTTGCTAAATTCCAAGTGTAACCAGAAAACAAACCTTTTTTCTTTCTAAAGTCTCACCTTTCTAAACAGCCTCAGGAGCAGATTTACTCAGCTAAGACTCAGAGCTGCCAACTATTTTGTTTTAAATTTCCTTTTGCATTAATATAGCAGGATATTTATGAACAGGTGATGCAAATGATGAAAGTGTGAAGCACTCACAGTTGCAGCTGCCTTTGATGCATCGATCAAGTGTAGTGAAACATCTTCGTTTTTCTTATGTATTAAAAGTATTGGATTCATTGGATGCAGTTTTTAGAAATGGAACTTTATTTTGAAATGTATCGATCGCCATATACATGACAGATATCCTGATAAATCACCTGCTGCTAGTGAGAATGCTGATGTCAGCACTCAAGAGGACATGGGTGGCGGTGATGATGATGCCAACTATATTTCTCAATGCACGTTATAAGTAATGTCAGAGCTTTTAGGGGTAATGAGTGGCAGGAGAGCCAATCGCATATCATATACAATAATCTCAATGGCAGCAATCTGAATGTTGCCAGGAGGTGGTTGAGGTTGTGGATGTTGAGTGTTACAAAGCCACAAAATGACCAGAGACCTGGGTCCACATCCAGATTCCCCCGTCTGTGGTTTAGGCATGAGAATCATTTACATATATAAGATTAAAGGAAAGTGTATAAATATATCTATGTATGTATATATATATATATTTATAAATGTTATCTTGGTGTTATGAATCTGATGCTTCCTCTGCTGTTTGCATGCGGTTCATTGTCTGTTGAACACAAAGCAACAGCACATCATACCGCTGCCGCCGCCGCTGCCACCACCGCTCTGCTCTGCTTACCATTTGTTATAAGGCCGAGCTGTCTGCACCAGTCACTATATTTAGTTGCCTGAGAGCCGGGGGGAGAAGGTGTTCTGGAAAAGTGTGCACTGCGGAGAGAAAAAAAAGAGGCAGATGCAGGGAATGCAGATGAGAATAAAGGGAGAGACAAAAGAGGAGGGTGAGTAGAAGAGATAGAAAACAAGAGCGACAGTGTAGAAGTGGAGATCTTGTTCGTGTGTAGCTCTTTGCTGCACACGAACAAGTTGTGCTGTGAGTGGTGCGTATTTCGAAACAGATGTGAGATGAGTCAGTAGGGGCCTTTAATGTGAAGCAGCGGCTGCAGGTAATGCGCAGCTTGTTCAGCAAAGCTCAGTGAGACCCAAGTTCTTGTGATAGATTGTAACATGTGACAGAGCGAGACATGTCCTCTAAACGCCTATAAAATGGATGCTTCGGCATTGAGGTTCAAGTGACTCCAACCGACACCTCCAGCCGCCCGTCGGGAAAGGCCGCTAATGGTGCGACATCTCCACATGTGGCCTCTCGGTAGTGTCTGTACAGGCAGGCTGATGGGGAGAGGACTGTGAGCGGAGAGAGAGAAGTCATCAGACACTCATCACCCAACCTCACACACCCTGTCGGACAGCTGTCAGCAGCTGTCGCTTACAGTGTTTCCCTCTGCTCACTTTCCTCAGTTGATTCGAACGTATAATTGTATCCAGTGTACGTACAGTAAAGCCAGCTAAAGTTACTTCCTCTGTCCACCACCTCTCTAGGGTCAACACTGATCAGCCACAGAATCGAATAGCTTGTACCAAATATCACAATAGGATCTTTAAAGTGTCATTGTTTTCACGAAATGCACATGCCAAACTGGAGAAGATGGGCTCGCCCTGTTCAGAATGCTGCATGACTCAGCAAAGACGGGTAAAGAATCAATTTGGCACCAGAGAGTCTTGTTTTATTTATTTAACCAGCTGCAAGACGGATGGTAGAATCTCTGGCTTCGGGATATAGGGATGGAGAGCAGGGGCAGGAATTTAAAAAATTAAAAATAAATCATTCATTTCCATTTACAAATCATACAGGAGTCACAAAATTTGATTTGATTTTCATGTATGAGATGATCCACAATTTATATACAAGTCATTTGCAAAAAGACTTCTCTGGGTCATGTCAGCAATTAGTAGAATTAATTAAGTGGAAGTGAACCAACTGAACACTGTCCCTGTTTTCCTTATAATTAGGAAACATTTGTAAATTATTTGAGTTGTATAAATGGTGATTTGCGAGGTCTTACGTGTCAGGAAAGTCCATGTTTGCTCAAAAACATCTGGACCAGTTATGAGCGGGGGACTAAGAAAGTGGATTCTCAATTGCATCAGGATTGAGCACTGGGGTGACAACCTACCGAAACCATCTGCCCACCTGCAAGCCCTGTTGGTCCTCTCCAGGTGGTTACAGCTTTGTCTCCCTCCACATTTGGAAAGCATGGGGGATCCATGATGCATTACCACAGATGCCTCCTTGACAGGAGTGGAGAGCGGTGTGCAAATCTTAGGGCATTAATGCGACACCTCAGGGTCGACAAGGTCAACATCAGTGGTCTAGGTTTGCCCCTTTGAGGCCCACAGGTCGTCGTTGGCACCAAGAGCTGCAGTGCGCCATCAGTGTGTGCAGATTTTCGGGTTCCAGCAGTGGGGGCCACTGGAGGTGCCAGGATGAGGGCTCTTGGATAACGGCGAGTGCCATCTGGCCTTGAGAAGCTGTCACATGAGCCAGAGTTGACGGTGAGCTTCATTATGCCGCACTGGGATCTGTCAGAGGCACATGGCACTCTCTCCTCCTAACCTCCGCCCCCCCAACACACAAACACACCCGCCCTCACTGCTCATTGTGGTCAGACGTGAGGAGACTAGTGATGGCTGCCTGACGGAGATCTCGCTCAGCTTACCCACCATTTTTTCATTGATCCTGATCCTGTTTAGTTTAGCTTAGTACAAACCCCGAAATAACAGCAACTCCACGACAATTATAAACTTTTATTACGCACATGAGACATCTGTCCTCACCTGCCCCCCCACCCCCCATTTTTCCCATTATTTCATTCTGCTCTGTTCTATTCTAGTCTGTTAGTGGCCTCTCTGGTAGCTGGAGGCTGGAGGGCAGGCATTCAGCCTCCCAGCAGCCCCCTCTTCCTCCTGCTTTATGACTCCTCCGTGCCTGCAAGGACAGCCGTGGCTAGGAGGAGGTCATTACCACTCCAAAATCCCCCCCCCCCAGCACACACACACATGACAACACGTGAGAAGCAAGAGGGGAAATGTGCCGTCGGTGTAGTCTTCCCAACAACAATAGTCAGCGGTGGATATCCACCCCGGTCATGAGTCAGGGAATGAGGTGATGCCTTCTGACATGACACAGAAAGGCAGAGGGCTGCAGCTGCAGCTCAGCCACCCCCCCGCAATGAAAAAAAAAAAAGGAAAAGATACCCTGCAAAAACATGCTTTTCGTCTTGGCCGGCACGCATGGCGATGAGGGTGAGGAGGGAGGAGGGCGAGCCGTGTCATCTGTCGCTTTGGCAAAACAGTGATTATCATGACAAATGGCACTCTGTGTGTGCTTTTGACAACGTGCGCCACTGTCACGGCCCTGACTAATCAGCAGTGTCCACTAGCTGTCATTACATCAGCCCTCCTCCTCCGCTGCCTTCATGTGACAGCGTTTTCCCACATTGATTCAGGTTAGAGGAGGGAGTTCAAGCAGTTCAGGAAATATGTCTGTCAGCTTTGTTTCTGACAGTGAGATGAGAAGACTGCAGAGCTTTAGTCAAGATGTGGTTAGCCTAACTTAACAACTAGCCGTGCTATTGTCCAAAGTTCTAAAACACCTTTTAAACCTCACTCATTAACATACTGGATTATTAACGTACCACATAAAGGAGGTGCTAATTTTTTTTAGATAGATCAGAAAAATGAAAAGCATTTGGTTCAAACATTCAGGTCTTCTCATTTATTAATATGAAACGTATCAAACAGGTGTCGCCAGGTGTAGTTTTTGCACTTTGTATGGTTTTTATGCTAAGCTAGGCTAAGCTAGACTAACCATGTTACACCAGCTTTCTGAAAGAAAGTGAACTTCCCAAAATATCAAACTATTCCTTTAAATCTCCTCTCTTACTTCACTCCATTTGCTTTTATAACTTGTCTGAAAGTTTCTTCTTACGTAACGCTAGCCTGTGTGTTTTCTTAGCAAACCTGGCTTTTAAAGGTCAGCATTGTCACAGCTCCGCGCTCAGGCCTTCATTGTGATTCCAAACAAAAAACCAAACCATATTGATATTCATGCTGAAGTCGTGTATTCTCTCCCAGCTCTGAGGTTCTGAAATAACTGGGAGGGATACAAAAAAAAAAAATATTGCTTGGCTGAGGAAATGTTACAATTTCAAACATTTATTAGCTCTCGGAGCTGCTCTCCATACAGCTACAGAATGCAACAGATGCACTGGAGGGATTTGAGAGGCTTGAAAAAAATCCCAGAGGGTTTTACACCCGGGAGGCCTCAACCTGCACATGGACACGGCTGTTCGTGGCTAATAATAGCTGATAAAATAGGCAAAAGCAGGATGGTGTTTAAAAGATTTTTTTTTTGTGTGTTCAGTCGGTCGGTAAATCTCCATGATCCGAGGCTGTGTTGTTTTCAATCTCCCCGGTCGGCCTCTCCGATGACAGATAATGGTTGCAGCAGCAACAACAACCCCCCACAACCAATACCCCTCCTCAGAGAATGTGTTAGATGAGTGTGATATACTTTCCTTTTGAATAAATGCTGTTGTAAGCAAAGGATAGTCAAGATAATTGCAGGCTGGGAATGAATTTGCAGCAATTACAGCGGGCTAGATGGCGGGCTCATTTTTTTCTTTTTTTTGAATTGAAAAAAAAAAAAGCGGCACAGCAGGTCTGGAGGATAATGAAAGGGAACAGCAAATAGCTCATCCAAATGGTCACTTTGACTAAACAAAACACACAAAAAAAAAAAAATCCCCCAAAACATCTGAATCTGAGACGGCTAAGTGGAGCAGAATGACGACCAAGACAGTTGCATTAGCTTTTAATCTCTGACAGCTGTGTGTCAGAGGGTTGATTTGTTATTCCGCGGGGGGGTGGGGGTGGGGGGCTGACAGGGCTGGTGTCTTTGTTGGCTTAGCAGTCTCGGTCACTCGCAGCATATACAGAATATCAGCTCGGTCCATTCCCCCCCGCCGTCCCCCACCCCACTGCCCTCGCCACATTTCAGTCCAATCATCACCCTCAAATGGAAAAAATCGGAAATTGCACACGGATGCCTTGTGTATATAATTTCCTGAAAATGTCACACATTCCATGTGTTTGTGAACATAATGGGCCCACCTATTTTGTATGTGCTGCATGGAGCACACTGCCGTGGACTGGATTCTGAATTAAACTGGCCTCTAACTGTGCTGCAAATCCAAGTACTTGAATAAATAAATTTAATATACTGCAAACCTGCTATTAGCAGCAGTAATAACAGTGTCTATGAACATGACCAGTGCAGCACTTCAAAGGTATAGTCAGGTGAGGCAACTAAAAGTCTTGATTAATGCTACAGGAAAATGCTAACATTTGCAAATTGGCACTAGAGTGCTTTACAGAATGATAAAACAATAAATAATTAGCACATCCATTTAGCAATTATCCAGACATCACAGCAGATATGTCACATTAGCATTTCACTCTCAAAGCTCATTGATCTGCATGGGAGCCAAGGTTCTGAGCCCAGGCCCTCTGGAATCTGAATGGCAACTGAGGTGAAAGCTATGATACGAAACGGTAAACAGCGCTGAAGGGAGATGACTGGCTCGATGGCTTTGTTTCAGACGACTCAAAGGTGTCTGTCATCGTGAGGTTTGTTTCTGATATGGCTGAAGAGCAGGATGTCTGCACAAAGGCTCGGCATACCTTCATTCAGCTCCTGCACTCACTTAGTACATCAGAGACAGCGCTTCCTTACACTTGCAGAAAGGCAAACGCTGCCGTCAAAGGATATTACTGAATGTCTCTTATCTGCACGCTGTCATATTCTGCATTAGGATGGAAGAGCTATGGAAATGAGAGAGATAGAAGGAGAATAGATGAGGGTGGACATTCCTTCTCTTTGCAGCTGCTCAGGGATTATGTGATCATCCAGTGAACCGTGCACGTTCTTACAGGGGATGCTGCAGCCCCCCCCCTCAAAAAAAAAAACTTGTAGTGGTGTAGTGACATCCTTTTTCTTCTTCTACTCTGTGGTTTTCTTCATGTTTACACCTGGTCAGCTGTTGGCAGTGTGGGTTTGATAGCTGAAAGGAGATCTAAATCATAAGCAGTAAATGTCAGGTTTGGCGTCAGAACTCATTTCTAAAACCGTTGTCCTGCACTGACACGGATACCAGTTTCTCCACCAGCCACATGTCAGACAATATACAACTTCCTGTCCCTGGAAACCAAATGGCCAACATAATGACCAAAGGTTAAGCCGAGGTGAGAGATGCTGGATTCACAAACGGCACTGGGACACATCCTATCGCGGGGACTTGATACCAAGCAGCCTGTTTATCCTCAACACGGGTGGGCCTCTTCGATGCGGTAATCTGTCATATGTCTTGCATTGTGGGATTGTTAGCATTAAGTAGAGTACAAATTATAATATAATAAACTGTTGGACAGTGAGTATAAAGATTTCAGACACTGGTCTGGACTTGCAAAGAACCTCTCTAGAAGATTGCAATTAGGAAAGGATTTCTCCGGAGGTCCTTGGTTCTAGGTAGATCCTTGTCTTTATGTGGAGAACCTTTTTAGGGATCTCCGAGTTTAGATACGTCACCAGCAGAGTTCACAGACCTCCCACGTTCAGCTGGGATTTGCCCTCACAGGCCACAGACACCTGCCACCAAGACTTTATTGAAAAAGCTGTGGTGAATGTAGCCAGAAGTAACGCATTCAGCGACCCAGGTTCACACCCACAGATACCTCATGAGCCAAAAGAAAAGATCGCTTTCCAGTTCTATCCATCTGGAAGCCCACACAAACAACTAGATCCTTGCCAGAACTGAATTGAGGGTTAAGAGGTAAACTTTTTTTGTTCCTGTGAGACTGCTGGAAAAGCAGCACTGCCTTGGCTCAGCCCTGCACAAACTCAATCTTATGTAATGATGGAGTATTCCAGCACTGAGCTGCAGAGCAGCAGACCACCAGAATGCATCAGGCCTCCACCAAAGAGAAGTGCGCTCATTTGCATGATATCTGTGGGGCAGAGCTGTTCCCCAGATGCGAAGCTGATTAAAGAGTGATGTCGCTCAGCATCTTGTGGGCAAAGAAAGGGAAGTGAGATGGCTGACCACCAAGCGGGGGCTAGTGCTGCTTTGATGTTCTGAAGACGCAAGCGTGGAGGCGGCGGCTCTCCCTAATTAACCCGTCTGAATCCTAATGAATGTGCATGAATATGAACTCCTCCACTCACATAACCCAGGAGGGCAGGCTAGAGGGCAGAATCACTTCATTTCTTCTGGAGAAAGGCAAAGAACTGCTCTTGTAATAAATACCTTAGACCAGAATTATTTAATTGAATATTGTACATATAGAATTGTTTTCTGTAATTGGACTGTTTGCCATAATCTACTGACGTAACATCAGAATACTAGTGGAAGGAAAATTTACTCAAGTACTTAAAGTCAGTCTGTGGAGTTTTTGACCTCTGGTAGACCTTTAGTAAGATCCTGACATACTTAAAGATCCTTAATATCTCACCTTGCCAGGACCAGGGAAACCAGGGGCCCCTGTTCTGTTGCCAGAACTGGGAGGGCAGTTTGCGGGTGAGCGTCTGGTGACCTTGACCTCATGGAGCCCAATTGGGCACAACCCAGAAAGATTACATAGGGCTGCCACCCTGCAGGGCCATAACCACAATGCAGGGAAAGCTATCAGGCTTTTATGTGATGCACGCAATGTAAGCCAGGTAGCAAAGGAATTGTGAGGACATTGGCTGTGCCATTCCTTGGCATCATAGACGTGGTTTTATTCTCCTTTTTACTTCCTTTGAGTTTTAGAAAAGTAACAGTAGGTTGGGGAGGAGATACTGGCATCTTTAAAATAGCCTGGAACATGATGTCCCCTAATACCTGGCCATGTGAGTGAGATCCACTGCCAGAGATGAGTGATGTCCTGTACTGTCTTAACACCCAGAAGACCTAGGTGTCACACCACTGCACTTCACTGCAATTTACATATCCCATAATGGTAACTATGACAACTTTACTGCATTAAAATGAGCAAGGCTCACCAGAGGTTAAATCAAGTCCAGAACTGAATTCTGATTGACAGGTTCATGCATAATAATGTGGCCCAGTGGACTGTCAAAAAACCTGTCCCAGTCCCAGGATGTGCACGCTCTCATGCGCATCCTGCATTGCTATACTGGATTTCAGGGTTCCCCCCACCTTGCCAAATCCAATTTTAAACCCCCTGGGGCTCCCCACTCTGACAATTAAGAACCATTATGAGTATAGTAAATCACTTTTAGCATATTTCCTGGGGCAAAGCAAAGACTAGAACTTCCGTATTTACACTGTAGCAAGTATTTGAACATGTTTTACATATTTTCAGTAATAAAGCACTTTGTTTTTCGAGGGTAGGTCGATGCCGCTTACGTCCCCGTCAGCTTCCCTGTAGGAGCTGCTGCCGCCTTGGAGAGGATTAGCAGCTCCTCTGACACGCTGGTATGTTTGCTTAATATTGATTACTTCTCTTGGCTTGGCGTGATGCTTGAGGCGTTGAAACACAGCCTGGAAAAATGGCAAGTCAGGGCGAAAGACAACAACGCTCTGTCATCGGCGTCCTCAGCGGTCAATTTGACGCGTAATCACACATATTGATGGTTTATTACATAGAATTCCTCCCCTCATCCTCCACATAAACCTGAGCTTGAACAGTGCTATTTGATTTGGATGCTCCAGAACTGCTCTGATGGTGTACCCCCCCTCACACCTCCTTTTTTTTTTTTTTTTTCTTTTTTTTTGCAGTCGAGGTCAGTTTTCTCATCTCCCTCCATTGATTTTCTGAAGTTAGACTGAACATCAGAACAACTGAAGCATTTTATGGCGTAGTTTGATGGTAGATACTGGCTGGGAAGACACTTCCTGAGAAGCTAACACAGCTATTTTCGGCCTCCTCCATATCTCAGTTGATCTTCCTCTGCCCGCTACAGAAAACATTCCCGCCCCCCCCATCTCTGTCTCTCTTACTGTTCTGAAACCTGTTTGTTCTTCTTTTTATGGTCACTTCCATCAGTTAATGATAACAAAGACATGTAATCAGTCTGCCTGAGAGTATTCCACAGCAATCTGACCAAGAATGGTAAGGCTGCAATGTGGACACGTTCTCCTACGGAAGATCATTCGTGCCAAGAAATGATAAAACTTGCAACCATATTTATGCAACCATGTATCATACTAGCAGGCAACAGCAGTTAAAACTAATTAATTATCAAAATAATAAGGACATTTTTTATGAACTTAGCGTTGTAAGCAAAAGTAGCAAATTGTATAAAATTTAGTTGATGTTAGATAGATAGATAGATATACTTTATTGATCCCAAGCTGGGAAATCACAGCTGGGGAATTACATTCATTTAGAAATGAAAAGAAAAAGTATGTTTTAAAAAAAACAAAAAAAAAAACAAAATGAAAGCATATTTTTTAATACTTTAATAAAACCAGCTTTTGGACATTAATTTTTGCAGTGTCCTACAAGAGTTTGGAGTTATGTAATGTCATTACATTACAATGAAAAATTAGAGTATTTTCTGTTCTTACTGTCATGTAGTTTTAAGAGGGATCACAAAGGGATTGAAGTCTGGGTTTATGTGTTTTTTATGGATATAAAATCACCATATTTACAAAGTGATTTCATTTCTTTACTACGGTAAGAGACTGCTGGAAAAGATTAAAACAGCCACAAAAGAACATTTTTCAAATGAAAGCTGAATTAATAAGCATTAAGACAACATTTCCTGTGATTTATTATTCATCCGCATCACAACTAGAAGCATAAATTATTTACAGGAAGTGCCTCTCACCGCTGCCTAAGATGATGTTTCGCCTATGCAGTTTGATAGAAGCGGCGTTGTGCGCGTTTTTCCGCGTGCATTGTCAGCCGGCTGGTTCACGTGCGCCTGGCAGGCTCGGAGGAAGCTGACCTGTTAGACCCTGGTGGATTTGATAGCCCAGCTTTTGGAGGGGGACAGATGGTATGCGGTTAGGTGACGGTAGTGGGTTTCACTGTGTATATATGTGTGTGTGTGAGGGCAGCTGATGAACAAGGGGATTTAATGCCTTATGACCCAGATCTAGCCTGAGCAGTGATGTGTGTCCAGTGTTCAGTGCTGTTGTAGGGCTTCACTCTGGATGTGTCTGTGTGTGTATAGCTCCATTATACAGTAAAGCATGCATACACACTGTATTATGTGCTTTTGCTGCGCAAATCTGCAAACACTCAGGAGTATAGAAAGACAGCAGAGAATAGCACTGACTATAGGGACGAGATGACAATGTGTGTTGATGCTACTCCTCCTCCATTACTGTCACACAGCTGTCCCCCACCTGGATGAGCTGTCACTCTGATGGAGACCCCCCCCCACTCCCCCACCACCATTACTTCCCTCCATCCCGCTCGGCCTCCCAGCGCTCCTCGCCACAGTCGGTGGATTTGCCGCACGCCGACTTGATACCCGTGACAGCTCTGTCACACATCACACACCTCTGCAATATGTGCAGAGGTGTTCAAGGAGGAGGAGGAGGAGTCGGGGGGGGCACAGCTGAGGTCAGAGCAGAAAGCTTGTTAAGGTCCACCGTCGCTGCCTCAGGTTTCCGCCAATTTTATTCTTTACTGTCGCCCATTTCCCCAAACGAGAAGTGCAAAGTGTTGAGATGACAGCGAATCCACACCTCACTTCTCCACACGGGAAGAGAACTGTGGTACAAGATAAGAAAATACTCTAATTCTTAATTCAAGATAAAGATAAACACACACGCACAAATCATCAGAAATGGCCTCCCTGTCCTTCCGCAAGTATCCTGAAGGTCGGCTTTTATCCGCCGGTGTGACTAAGTGACTCCTTCACCCATTTTTTATTTTTTTTAAAGCCTGGGGGAGAAGGTGAAGGTGTGTGTTGGGGGGAACATCTACATGTTTCATTTCAGGCAAACTTATTCCTCTCCGTGTGCCCTCATTCCGTCCTCAATGCAGATCTGCCACGGCTGGCTAGGTTTTGGGAGCAATTCGAAAAACGAAGAGGGGGCTAAACTCAGCCGCATGACGGGAAAAAGGGTGGAGGGGTTGAGTGTTGGAGGGGGCAAAGGCAGACAAAAGACAGAATATTCTGGAGGGGATCACATCCTGTAGGCATGTCCCCCCCCCCTCCGCACACTGTGCCACACAGACACGTGGACTGGCTGTTTAGCTATGTCAGAGAGTCTACATTAGGCCTGTCAGTCTCCCACACACTCTTCGTGTGTACCGTCACATGGATTAGCCCCCCCCCCGCTGCGACGATGAGGCCCTAATGATGTGGGTGTCCGAGCACGCAGCCTGCCTTGCCCCAGGCCAAGCCGTCACGGATGAAAGTTAAGGAGGACTAGAAGGAAGCAGGCCTGACTCAGACTGACACACGGTTGGAGTCTGACAACTCCACTGACATTTATGAAGTGACAAACAGTCGCCGAGTCACAAGCCTCGGGATCTCACCATCACACTCCACGCTGGAATGTGATGAGGCACGTTTGGGGCGCTGATATTCAAGGTGATTCGTGCACATTTGTGTTTGTTTACACAGATTTTACTGTAGAAAAAAGATGAGATGTTTTCTTTTACATAATCATGTTCTTGTACCATCCGGCGGCACGGTGGTGCAGTGGTTAGCACTGTTGCCTCACAGCAAGAGGGTTCCAGGTTCGACTGCCGACCAGTCCAGGGCATACCCCGCCTCTCGCCCGCAGTCAGCTGGGATAGGCTCTAGCTCCCCCGCGACCCTGATGGATTAAGCGGTAGAAAATGGATGGAGGGGTGATTTTGTCCCCCCCCGCCGCTCGACCTTCGGTTAGTTAAGTAAGTAAACATTCAGAACACATTTGGACTCGGGGGTCTACCCTCCAGCTGCTACGGACCACAACGCCGCTGACCCACCAGAAGCTTCTTCTCTGCTGCAGCTGCTAAGTAAAATACTTGAGTAAAAAAAAAGACTCTCACACAAGTACACAAAGAAACAACTTTGTTACAGTAACAACAGTGAATGTGGCTCCTCCTACCTCTAACCCTCAGGAGCCCTGAAGGCCCCACATTTCACTGTGTGTCAGCTGCTTTGCGGTAATTGGATTAATTGCAAATGTGCTAAATGCTAACGATAACAGCCCCCAGTGAGTTGCTCAAAATTTACTTCGCAGATTTGTGATTGACAAAATGAACACTAACAGGAGAGTCTGTTTCGTGGGCGGGGGGGAGGGGGTGGGGGGGGGGGGGGCGCGAGTGTCTCCCCATGAGCCTTGAAATGTATAAAGCCACGGATTTTACATTCTGATGGTCCTTGAGTCAGAGAATACAAATATTAGACCTTCTTATATTGTCAAAGGAGGAGTAATACACATTATTCTCCATTACGTGCAAAGCTATAGCTAATGAGACATTTCAAGTCAAGTAAAGTCACTTGTGAGCGGAGGGGGGGGAGGGGGGGAGGGGGGGGGGGGGGGGGGGGGGGGGGGGGGGGGGGGGGGGGGGGGGGGGGGGGGGGGGGGGGGGGGGGG
>JBBMJY010000017.1:10624290-10640869 GCA_037833715.1 Toxotes lorentzi | reverse complement strand
TCAAAGGGGGGGGGAGAAACATTGTTTTCCATTGTTGTGAAAGTTGGGGTTAGGGGGAGATTTCAAGGCAAGGAAAGTCACTTGCCCCCTGCCCCCCCCCCCCCCCCCCCCACTATACACACGTTCTTTCGAAATGCCTGCCAGTGTGCACGGCTGCTTGTGCCCGTGAATTGTTTATGCAGCTCCACAAGCTGTGCAAGGGGCCTCCCCGTGGATGTCAAATAGATTCTAATTAGCTCGGCGGAATTTAATGAACATACGGCGGGCGGATTGGTGGGGGCAGAGCCCCAGTTGAATGGACGTGGAACCAATCACGGTTTTCCCACAGTTGAGAGGGGTTCTCTGGCAACACCCCCCACCCGCCACCCCCCACTTCCCCTTTATGTTGATGACTTTCACTCTAAATATTCACCCCATGATGCATTTTGCTGAGGGCGATGAGAAGTTCAAGTGAGCACTTTCAGTTTTTAACATCTACAGTGTTTTGGTTTCTCTTCTCTTTCTACTTCAAATAAACATTTTCATTTTCAGTCAGTTGCACATAAATGCATCAATATGCCCCCCCAGATCGTAGCGAAGATCTCATCCAAACCACTTCTGCAGGTGCTATGAAAGTACATCTCTGGTGCCAGATGTGGAGATCAATATCAATTTAATCTGTGAGTCCAGGTCCAGATGCAGGATTTTTTTTGCCTTGCCTAGCTTAACATAAAGACAAGACCTTCAGAACTGATCAAATACTCTTTTAATCTGACTCAAGTAATTTTCACGTGGATAATCTTGGGCCTTATGGCCCCTGAAAGTCCCGGGCCTCAGGGTAGTTGTTACACTGCTTTAGAGTTGCACTCCAATACATTTTATAGCACAGACTTTGAGTCTACCATATCCTTGGAGAGGAGTTAGTTGTTGCTGTACTGACCTCTTTAGGGAGTGACCAGCAAAAGATTCATTTATTTCACATTTTGCAGACAATACTTATGTATTTTTACTTAACGGGTTTTTTTTTTTATATATATATATTGTAGTCAACTACATCTTATCTAGATCTGAGACCTCATGTACAGATACAGAATACTTACCTAGATTTGTGCCCGGTCTGGCTCGCCAAGATCAGCAAATGAACTTGCAGTTCCTCCCTTTGATGCTGTGAACCAGACGTCTCTCATCATCAAAGTCAAGGAGACGGCTTGCGCCTTGTTATTTGGGAGAGAAGTCACATCTCATCAAAGGCTTTCTTTAAAAAAATACGAGAAAAAAACAGACAACAGATGTATTTGTTTACCCGCTTTAAAAACGTCTCCGTTAATAATTAAGCTGGGCAACATCTGCGTTCAGCTGCATTGACGAGTCACTTCGAGTTTTTTCACTGCAGCTTTTATTCCTGTCATTTTTCAAAGTAAGATACAGAGCCACAGCAGGGTCAATGGCTACCATTAAGAATGTCATTGCATTGCTATTGACTACATAGAAGTTTGCCTTCAGCTTCCTTTTACCTCCTCACTGGCACAAGTGAAGTAACGGTGCACAGTAATGGACAAAGTTTTGTTTTTTTTAAAAGTCCCATTAAGCTGGTAATTAGCTGCGTAATAAAGTCGCAGCAAGACAAAAACTGCAGAGCACGTGTTGTTGAACATGATGGATGACATTAGTCAAGGCAGCATTGTGTCTCTGTGAGCTCCTTTTAATGATTTTGTGTGACTTTTGGAAGGAAAGGAGAACCTGCTGTAGTAATTTCTTTTTCCACTGGTAATAATGATGGGGGAAAAAAAAGTCCTTTCATGCAGCTTAAGTGCAAAAAAGAGAAGTTGCAGAGAAACGTCCACATTTGTCTTTTTCAGTCATTATGATAATGTCATTTGTGTGACTCACCGCTCTGCTGTCACCCAAAATCTGCCACATGATGCGACCCTCAGATGCCCCGGCGTGGGCTGACGTGCTCTGACAGCTGTGGTGTGTTTGTTTCACTGCTGCAGTCCCCCTGTCAGTCATGGGAGGTTATGTTTAACACCAAGGCGTGTGCCCCTCCTCCTAATTAGAGATCTCAGCCACAAGAAATCGCCCGAGTCTGATCAAAAGTCTCCCCTTCACCTTCCCCTCGCCGTCAGGGTCGTGGCCTGTTGGGCAGCTTCACATCTCATGAACAGGGCGTCTGAACATGGCTCCAGCTGATCCCAAAACCATTCCCTTTGATAATTAACATTTCATGTGGGAGCCGCAGGAGAGATTATCTTCTGGACACAGAGCACAATTAACTACTATTACTGTCACGTTGTCAGTGTACTCGCCATCTCTACATGGATAAAATAATAAAGGATCTCTACTTCTTTGAGGTAAAAATGTGCAGATTTTTTGATGGTTTCACTTTTGCTTTTCCTTATTATTGCAACCATCGGTTTGAAATCAATCAAACACATGCATTGACTCATATGTCACTCTGGCCTGTGAACGCTGTGTGCTCAGAGCTCCAGTACTTGGCATTCTGCCGGGTCGCTGTCTGTCCACAGACACCGCAGTGCCATTTCACTCTGTGTCATTTGTGTCACTCATGCAGCTCCTGCTGTCATCTGATGCCGTAACATTAAACTGTGTACAAGAACACGCTGTGGCATTTAGATAAGGCTCTGATGGTATTTTCAGGAATTGGTAAAAATTTGTTTTAAATTTCAACTCAGATATTTTGTGAAGATTAAGTCAGCTCAGCTGCTCCAAATGGAACTGAGTCACTGTGCTCTGCAAACACATTTCTGTTTCTGCCAGGTGGAGAAAAAAAATGATGTTTCATTGATTTGTTAAATCTAACCACATGGATTTGGACTTTATCCAGTGGGATTTGCAGGTTTTGTACTAACCCATATTGGATTTTTCCCTGCCACTTTTAAAACTAACAGGAATGATCTCACCGTGTCTTTAAATTCACCTAGGTGTCCCATAGTCATTGCACACAAAAAATACTGCACATTTTTCCAAAGTTTGTGTTGCACTTCCAAAAAAAAAAAAAAAAAAACCTGAAGAGAAACATCAAAGAAAGAACAGTCATAATCAAACCGGCAGAGATTGAGATATCCTGACTTTTAGCATCCAAAATGGATCCTACCCCTTCCATGATGAAGTGATTATGTGGGCAGATGTGCAGATGTGCAGATGATGTCATTTTAGTAAAATAGTAAAGTACCATACCAGCCATTTTTATTGTGTCTACTTTCATTTAGTACTGAAGGTGTGGGGAGGTGGCAAAGATGGATGATGGGCCTATGAAGTTCAAGACTCTTGACACCGGGGCCCCCCAAAAAAATCAAGCAAACCTTCCAAAATCAAGCAAAAAATATGTTTTCAGTCTCTTTCCCACTTAAAACACTCATTCAACCTCCTGCCTCATTTCAGTCTAAACCTTGTGGTTGTGTCCACTTGTGTGTTTTTCACAACTGACCTACATTAAGCTCCCAGCCCCTGTCAAGGCAGCATTAATGGATAGCAGGGATTAATGCCCCCCACAACCACCACCACCACCATCGCAGAGCAGTGGGAGTGCTGCTGATGACTAAGTGCTTCCGCTGGGCTCACTGAGAGATCACAGTGTCACTGACAGGACAGCAAAAACACAGCTGGAAACAACAAGGAGATGATGCTTTATTAGTTATCAGCTTAAAATATAACAGGTATTACATCCTAAACCTTTCAAATCTTTTTTTTTTTTTGGTCCATACATAAATGTTACAGGCTAAAATCTCAGCATAGAATTTATAAACAGCTGTTGATTCCAGGAGGAACCATCAACGGTTCTCCAATTGTAATCCAAGTATTGTTATTGCGTCACATGTACCGAGCAGTTATCAGCGCTTGTCAAGCGAAACTGTGAAAATTGACACCACTTACTTGAATTTTCACACTGGCAGTCTAGCTGAAAGGGTCGACATCATTTTCTTCACATAATTCATTCTGCAGAGTATTTTTAAATACGTACCATTAGAGTGGTTTTTTTTTTTATTCTTTTTTTTTTTTTGCCATTTCAGTATTGATAGCTCTCCTCCGGCTCTGTCAGTCTTTTAAAATCATGACCTTGTCAGTAGAATGAATGGCCGTCAGAGCCATACTCCATCGCCGCTTCATCTCACTCTCTTGCATTACCCAGGATATGAATAAGGACTTTTAGCAATTCGTGTGGTTTTACATTTATCAAATATCTGTCATGTTTAACATCTTCTTTTCTGAGAAATACCACCGTGATATCTACAGCTATTTGCTTATTTATTAAGGATGTTTGCCATTTTGATAACTGACAGCTATAAGCACAGACATACCGAGCCTGTCTGTGTCTAAGGTGCTGCCTTCCATCTCATTACTACATATAGTTTATATTTTTCATGTTTTTGTTTTTCTGAGCAATTTTGTGACTGTGATATAAAATTATCATAATCATCTTCCATCAATGTAACTGCAGCTCTTTATTTATGACATAAAACAAACAAGATATTGAACCAAGCATTATCACATACATATCTCATTTATATATAAATGAGTTCTTTTATTTAAATAAATAAACCTTGCTAGTTTTTAATACAGAAAAAAAAAACTTAACTATCTGGTGGCCTAGCATCACAAGCTGACTGGATATATTTATATTAGCTTCACATACTGACAAGACAAGTTAAAATATCTTTACATACTGACTGGAAAAGTTTACATTGGCATGACAGACTGACGGGACAAGTTTACATTAGCATCACAAACTGACAAGACATGCTTACATTAGCATGACAGACTGACAGGACAAGTTTACGTTAGCATCACATACTGGCAGGACAAGTTTACATTAGCTTCATATACTGACAGGACATGTTTACATTAGCATGACAGACTGACAGGACAAGTTTGCATTAGCATCACATACTGACAGGACATGTTTACATTAGCATGACAGACTGACGGGACAAGTTTACATTAGCATCACATACTAACAGGGCATGTTTACATTAGCATGACAGACTGACAGGACAAGTTGACATTAGCTTCATATACTGACAGGACAAGAATCATTAGCATCACATATTAATAGGACATGTTTACATTATCATGACAGACTGGCAGGACAAGTTTGCATTAGCATCACATACTAACAGGACATGTTTACATTAGCATGACAGACTGACGGGACAAGTTTACGTTAGCATCACATACTGACAGGACAAGTTTACATTAGCTTCACAGAGTGAAAGGGTGAGTTTGTGTTAGCTACAATAACCGACAAGACAAGCTACCTCACAGCCTATTTTGTTGATGTTTAGCCAAATTACATTAGTACAACAGTAATTAGCAACAGGCTACTATACGCTCTCAGTTGCCACAACATATAAAGACATAGATAATTATGAGTTGTAATCACAGGTCTTGCTATTTGAACATTACTTTGAAATGCTAATTTGGATACACATGCACAAGTTTATTTTAATCATGTAAACATTTGTGCGTTTCTTATCAGTCTACACTGTTGTTTTTTAGGTCTCTTTGGTTTCAGATAAGTCTGTTCTTCAGACGTGGTCCACAGTGGACCTCTAGGCAATAGGCTTAGTTATGTATGCACTCTATTTTCGGGAAATAATGCTTTGAAATGAAGCTTTGACTAATCTTCACACATCCTGGGGAGTACCTGGTAGGCATGCTTCTCTCCTCGGCTCCTTTGTGGTTAGGTTTGAGAGGAGATGGGAAAACATAGCGGGAAGAGAAGAGAAATGAAAGAGACTGCTTGGGGGGGGAGCAGCGCCAGGGGCCTGTGGTCATCCTACAGGGTGTATGAGGCTGACAGAGGCCTTGTAATCCTCCCCCACCCCTGCCCTTCATTCCCTCTCTATCATCCCCTCCACCTCACCATGACAAACCGGATCTGCTCTCTATCAAACAGCCACAGGCTACCTCTCCCCTTTTCCCCTCTTTTCTTACCCAGCGGTCCTCATCCCCATTTGTCATTTACACCGCCTCAGTCTCGGTCAGCTCACAGGGACAAGCCGTCGCTGCCAGGCTTGGCTGCTGAGCTCCAGCAGGCCTGGCAAGGAGGAGCCACCAGTTCTCCCGGTGGCAGCATTTAGAAAGCCACTTAATGGGTTTAGGCGCATTTGCTAATTTGTCAACAAGTTTCGGATGTGGAGCTCTCGGCCAGGGCCGGTCGGTCTGGCACTTGACTGGAAGGGATCTCTATTGGCCGACCACTTCTGGAGCCGTGGGTGAAATCAAATTAAAAGGCTTTTGCATACTTGACTATTTGTGCATTGGCGCTTGAGGCTGCACCACTCAATGCTGAATGCTTTATAAAAAAACTAATTAGCATTTTTGTCCTGAATTTTAATGAAGTTGAATTCAGAAAACAGTTTTGGGAGATACAATAAATACCTTTTTGTCTTATTTTGGTTTGAAGATGACCAAATCTATATGCGTCCGTGCCTTGTCCAAGTCTTGGTAGCTACAAAGCAGTGCTTCTGTTTCACCACAGAATGAATTTTGAGTCTGTGAATTGTAGTGGGCCTTAGCCGCCCACTACTGAAAGGCATCCGGTCACGTCTCTAGTGTCTTGAGTCCGTATGTGTGAATGGATTTTTGCAACCACACACTGCACCTTTCAGCAGAGTTGCCAATTTAGAAGCTTCGCTCCAATGTCCCCTGTCACATTTCCATCAGTTCCATATAGATAATCTGCAGAAATTCTGGCATGTGCCAAGTTCCAATGGACACATTGGATTGGATTCACAGCTCTTTTGCTACATTTTTTTTTCTTTTGTTATTATACAGATACAGAATACAGACCAGACATCAGTCATTAAAAACCAGTTAAGTTCAGACAAATTAGTAAATTAGTTGTTGTAAATTTGTTAGGGACTATTTTCAGTGGTGGATAAATCCACATTTGGGGCAACAGGACAGTGTATGTGTGACCTTTTTCTGAAAAAAACTTTTACAACTTTTATGTGAGTACAACCTGCTATTTTCATAAAATACTAAAGACCAGTCAGATTTATTCAGATGCAAGCCATGATTTCCACTTAATTTCACCAATTTATCTCACTTAAACAGTGAAGGAGGGAAGTTTTTAAGCCTTGAGACAACAGAAGAATGGATGCTGCACTTCACTGAACAGATTAAAAGTACTATTTTGAGGTCTCAGTCTCCATTAAATCATTGCCAAAGACCTTTCAGAAGTAAAGAGATGTGTCTCTTGTTTGTTTCCATCAATCCAGGGTTTCTAAGCACAGGAGACCAGGCAGCTAAGGGCAACTACGGGCTGCTGGATCAAATTCAGGCTCTCAGGTGGATCAAAGAAAACATCCAGGCCTTCAAAGGAGACCCGAAGAGAGTCACCATTTTTGGCTCTGGCGCCGGAGCATCATGCGTCAGCCTGCTCACCCTCTCGCATTACTCGGAAGGTACGTGGACTCACAGAGACATGCTCACCCTCAAAGGACCATTTCATCATTTTGTTGTTTCTAATATGGGTTCCCTGAACTAGAATCAGTTGCAGTTTTACAACACAAGATATTTTATAATCTAGTGAGATTACTTTGTGATTGACTAAATATGTCTAACACATAGTCACTAAATTCAGTTGAAATGACCTCATGACTTTTACATGAATTACTTGTTTTGAGAGCAAATACCACTAAAATCACCATTAGTCTTGAGTCCAAACTAAAGGAGTTGTTGCCACTATCTTGTATTTGTTTTAGTCTTGTGGCTGTCTCCTGAGGAGGTAAAGCTCTCCAGTGTTTTATAAGAAAAATGTAAATAGTCTTCCCTGTCTTGTTAGTCATTTCACAGACTTTCAGATTTATCTTTCCACCCCTTGGGTAGTCCTGACCCTTAAGTTGAGAAGAACTGGTCTGACACTTTATTATCATGGGGCATTGTTAATATTGTAGCATCTTAGGGTCACTAACTAGACTCCAGACTTCTTATTTTATAGGCTGCGTATTCCCTTAAAATATTTCTGGTTTATACACCAAGAAACCACAACCAAAACTAGAATTATGCACAAAAAGATAACACCGCCTTAGGAGCTAGACAAATGGACTAAATCCATTCATGCCTCAGTCTCTGTAAACATTTCTGTAGCCATCACGGAGGAGAAGGGATGAATGGGTACAGATTCTGGATTATCATACCATATTTACATCTTTATTTATATGTATTATTAATGGGAAATTTAAATAGAACAGCCAAAAGATGGTTCTTGTAGTATTTTCCGGGCTCTCACAGAGCTCCCGGCTTTCACAAATGAACAAGTTTTGTGCAACTCAGGCGGGGAACAACCGGCCCGACCCATCTGTCAGAAAAAGAGGAGGATTTGGAGGATTGAATCTCAAAGAAAAAAGAAAAGCAGCTCCCAGGCCGTTTTTCTCTCCATGAGGGACAAATACAGGCTTTGTGGAAAAACACACCTTCGGTGGGAGCGAGGGGACTTTCGATTTCCATTTCCCCTTTGGTCTTGCCCTGTGTTATTAGGCCTGTTTCATTTTTCTTTCTTTTTTTTTCTTCCTTTTTCTTTCATTTCTTCTTCATTTTTCACTTGAGAGAATAGGAATGGCTAACTTTACATTTATATAAAAGTCCTCGTGTTCTGATGGGCAGCAATCATGACTGAGAGAGCCGACAAACACTCTGTAGCATGCCAAGAATTCTCGGTGATGTATAATACATCAAAGAAAGGTAATGCTCCCTTTAGCGTTTGCTTCTGTAATCTGGAGCTCTGTTGTAAAGCTGCTATGAAAACAGTAGCACCATCTGCTTGTGCATCAGCAAGTAACATACCAAGGTCATAAAAAAAACCTCACTCACTCTGTATGTATAGTTTTGAAGGTAACATTCGACTTGAGGTTTAACTGATGCCGCACATCTGAGCAATGAAACCTCATACGCGGGCTCACCAGGCCTTGTGGGAAACGTCTTCATTGTGCTCAAAACATACTTTTCAAGTCGGCCTGGTTGAGTCACCACCGCTGTGTGTTTGCATGAGTATAAATAGTGCTATCTGAAACACACACACACACACAACATATACACATAACTCTAGTGTTCCTAGTGTACTGTGCCCTACTTGCTGATTGGCAGCCTACGAAGCCACGCTACCTATTCCAGGATGTGGAAACTGCCTTAGGTGTTGTTGGTATATAAACAGCAAATATCTTTTACGTTCTGGTTCGTTCATTAGGGACACAAAGCTGTAACGTCAGTGTTCTGAATCATTCTTTTTATTTGCCTTGAAATGTTTTTATTCTGTTATGAAAAGAGTCATCTGTGTTTGACCGGGCTTCTCCCAATCAGATTTGGAACTGGAACAACATATCAATAGGGTATAAGAAAAAATGGATGATTACCAAAGCAGTGATGCACTGATCTGGCCCCATCGTCAGGTTTGTCTTTCTGTTCCCCCCCGTCGGAGCTCTGCCCAGTTTTTCCAAGCAGCCACTTTGCTATTTTTGCACACAAAGCGTGAACTCCGGCATGATGTGTATGTGCGTCCTTCGCTAATACCACTTCCTCTCTCAGATCTGTTCCAGAAGGCCATTATCCAGAGTGGCACGGCATTGTCCAGCTGGGCGGTCAACTACCAGCCTGCCAAGTACACGCGAGCCCTGGCTGAGAAGGTGGGCTGCAACATGCTGGACACCATCGACCTGGTGGAGTGTTTGCAGAACAAGAACTACAAGGAGCTGATCGAGCAGTACATCACGCCCGCAAAGTACCACATCGCCTTTGGGCCTGTGATCGATGGGGACGTGATCCCGGATGACCCCCAGATCCTAATGGAGCAAGGGGAGTTCCTCAACTACGACATCATGCTGGGGGTCAATCAAGGGGAGGGGTTTAAGTTTGTGGATGGCATTGTGGACAGCGAGGATGGGGTGTCTGCCAATGATTTTGACTTTGCTGTGTCTGACTTTGTGGACCATCTCTATGGCTACCCGGAAGGCAAGGACACTCTGCGTGAGACCATCAAGTTCATGTACACGGACTGGGCGGACAAGGAGAACCCAGAGACCCGACGCAAGACCCTAGTGGCTCTGTTCACTGACCACCAGTGGGTAGCACCAGCAGTAGCCACAGCTGACCTCCACGCCCAGTACGGCTCCCCCACCTACTTCTACGCTTTCTACCACCACTGTCAGAGCGACATGAAGCCCAGCTGGGCTGACTCGGCCCACGGTGATGAAGTGCCGTACGTATTCGGTATCCCTATGATCGGCCCCACAGATCTCTTCAACTGCAACTTCTCTAAGAATGACGTGATGCTGAGTGCCGTCGTCATGACCTACTGGACCAACTTTGCAAAAACAGGGTGAGTTCTCATTTCCTTTCACAAATTAACATCCATGAGTTTAAAAGTTACCTTTAAAACATACAAACTGTAAGAACTTGATACTCTAAAGAGAAATATGGGGCATCAGCAAAAGGTTTTGTTTTGAGTGTTTGAGTGTTTTAATGCTCAAAGAAACAAGGTGGAGGTTAATAAATTGAGTCAAATCCACAAAATCCTGGTGCTGGATTTGATGAGAGGATTTTTCCTGCTGTGTATATGCGGATCATGTTTTTGTTTCACGTACCTTGGGGCTGCGGCGGACTGGCTGCCTCATAGACATTTTAGGTAGGTTCTCTTTGCTTTCAATGAAGCAACGACTGAGAGCAAATTCAACACTGGGAGCATGGCCATTTTTCAACAAGTGTGCACAAAAAGCTGGAATGGGGGGCTATTAACCCCCAGTTGGTCAAGCAGATTCATCCAATATTGATATTTATCTTGTCCATATAACAAATTATGCAGAATCACACCTAGAATAAAATGATTTAGATTTACTAATCAAAATGTTTAATGCAATGAATCATGTTCCACAATTGTACACAATATGACAAGTTTACATAGGCAATTTTGGGGGGTTTCAATGACTATACTTTTGAAATTCTTAATTAATACAACAGAAATTTGTTATTAATTTGTTATTATTGCCCAGCCCTGACACACATAAATACTCACAGGGCTGTATGAAGCACCGCAGTCTGAGACTGAATACAAGTCCAGGTCCATTGGTCCATTTCTCAAGTAAAAACAAATTTTAAGCTTTGGAAAATATTAATATATGATTATCGAAAATTAATATAACTAAAATAAAATGTTGCTTACTAAATGGAAAAGTGAATTGATAAAGCTGAGAGTGTTTTTCTCACCTGTATATTCATGATTGAAAAAGTCAGCACAAGGTGCTTTTTCACACACATTTAAAGCTGCTCCGGGTGTCAGACAGAACAAGGTAACACTGAATACATTACAGCTAATCCGAGTACACGAAAGCATCTGTTCTGCTGCTCTGGCAACACATATTGAAACTGTGAATTTGCAGTTTTCATACACCTGTCAACATGTGCGCAGATTGAGTTTTCCAACCTATAGTGGGAGTCACTGTTGTTCAGGCGGTAGAGCAGGTTGTTGCCTGTCCACGCAATTTTCAAGCCTCTCATTCTGATTTGTGGGTGGGCTAATTGCGTCAGGAAATGCATCCGTGCGGTCAAACAAACATGTGGCTGAGGATCCGCTGTGGCGACCCCTGTTGGGAGCAAAAGAAGAAGAAACAGGAGTCACTGTCTTTATCAACAGATTGGAGGCTTGATGGAAACATATGCAAGCGAAGCATGTATTTTGCACTTCAGTGAGCATGGAAGGCCTCCAGCGTTGTCTTCTTCTTATTTATTTATTTTAAGCAAATTCACTTGCAGAAAAAGTGGCATATTGTTCCAACATATGCTAGAACCGAGATGACGGGCCTTAAGTGAAACCTCACCACATGTTAGCAATACCTTATGTAGAATTCCATATGTAACCACCAGTTGGAGGGCAGACCTTGCATTATGGCCAAGTTCAGCCTTTTTTGAATGAGAGAACCATATTAGCAAAAGATAAAGGATCAAAATGTTTGCAGCACCTTTAATAGATCGCCCATAGTTATGCTACCTGGGCAACGACTACTCCTCTTCGGGTGCATTTTACCAAAAGCAGAATGGAATAAATACACTATTATGGGTTTGGGTTATGGTGGTGGGACCACAGGGTGGAGGCCTCATGGGTCAAGGCCCAGCCACTAGACACTCACCAGCAAGCTCCCCTTCCATGTCTTGCCCCAGAAGGGGCCTCAGTGAGAGTTACAGGTGGACTGGTGCAAGCTCCCCTTCCATGTCTTGCTCCAGAAGGGGCCTCAGTGAGAGTTACAGGTGGATTGGTGCAACGTAATCAGTAACTTGGGTGTTGTACCAGACTAAGCTGAAAGCCAAAGCTTTTTGATTTAACATTTCATCCTTGTTCCAACCTTGGTTATGAGCTTTGGGGAGTGGTAGTACAAAAGAAATAAACGTACTTAACTATTTAATGCTAAACAGGAAATGATACACAATGAAACACTTACAGTGCAATTTAATTAACGTTGTTAATTAAAAGTGGCAAATATGCATAAATTGAATACCTGTTTATTTTCAGAATTAGTGTGTAGAACATTAGCATACATACATCTTCTCATACAATTATATATATAGATTGTATAATATAAGCATACAGCGTGTCAGCTCCAAGGTTTCCATCTAAGTCTACCCTTCACCTCTCCAAAGTTAATGAAATCACTCTCACAAAGTCACTAGACAGCTGTATTCCAAAGTATTAAAAAAAAGTGTCATCGGCGTATAAAGGACACAGAACATTTTATAAGCTTCTGCATTCAAATTCTGAGTCACCTTGAAAATGCATTGGATTTGAACAGAGGAAGCAGAAAAATAGAAGAAAGGCTTTGACTTTGTTGAGTAATGACTCATCTGGTAGTGCTTAGTGAATGTAATGGAGAGTTACACGGCCCATTCGTGTTATGGTACTGCTTTTAAATATCTGAAGGAAATTTACAGAGACACTGATACTACATAAAACCCTGTTTTTAATATGGTCATTATGATAAAAATCATGATGATGAATGTAATAGTATGTTTCCTGTTATGTTATGTCCCATTAATGTATGTTTAATGGATATATTATATATGAATTATCTAGACTTTATAATACAGGTGCATAAAACAGTTTTCAGATTTCTTTTCTGTTTTCGTCTTTCAGGGATCCAAACCAGCCAGTTCCACAGGATACAAAGTTCATCCACACGAAGCCCAACCGGTTTGAGGAGGTAGCATGGACCAAATACAACCCCAAAGACCAGCTCTACCTCCACATTGGCCTCAAACCGAGAGTCCGAGATCATTACAGAGCTACAAAGGTTGCATTCTGGTTGGAACTAGTACCGCATCTCCATAATATAAATGAATTTTTTCAGTATGTATCCACCACCACCAAGATACCCCCGCAGGACACAACCCCGTACCCTTACACCAAGCGGTTCCCAGGCAAAAATAACTGGCCATCCACCACCCGCCACCCAGGGGTCCCACCTGCCAACACCAAACAAACCACCGACCAGCGCAAGAGCGGTGACCTCACCGACGAGTCAACAGTGGTGATCGAGACCAAGAGGGACTACTCCACCGAGCTCAGCGTTACCATCGCGGTTGGAGCCTCCCTGCTCTTTCTGAACATCCTTGCCTTTGCAGCGCTCTACTACAAGAAAGACAAACGGCGGCATGAGTCCAACCGGCGTGTCCCCACCCCGCAGCGCAACTCTGCTCCAGCCAACACACCATCTGCCGCCAATGACGTGGCGCACCTGCAGAGCGAGGAGCTTATGTCCCTGCAAATGAAGCAGCAGCAGCTGGAGCACGAGCACCACCACGAGTGCGAATCGCTGCAGGCGCATGACACACTGCGGCTCACTTGCCCGCCAGACTACACCCTCACCCTGCGCCGGTCGCCCGACGACATACCCCTGATGACGCCCAGCACCATCACCATGATCCCCAACTCGCTTGCTGGCATGCAACCTCTGCACAACTTCAATACTTTCGGTGGCAGCCAGAACAGTACCAACTTACCCCACGGCCACTCCACCACACGGGTATAGCTCTGCTGGGACAGGAAGGCACCAGATTCTCTCTTGACCAGCAACTAAACACACAAGGCAAACATGAGTGACAAACTCAGCAGATATTATTTTGCTACCATGCCTTCTCGAAAAGTATAAACAGTATAAATCGATCATAAACTCATGAAAATATTCAAAGTGAATGTTACTATAGTAATAACTATTTGGAGCTAAGCTTCATGGAAAGTTTTCAAGGAGTTTCACCAAAAGAAAAAGCAACCAGGGGGATGACTGTTAAAATTCTTACAATAAAGAAAAAAAAACAAAAACAAAATGAACAGTTCCTGTGTGACAAAGAAACCTTTGTGGAGGCTTTTGTGCCATAAATACACAATAGTGGCAACAATTGTTGAAAAGCAACAATTGAACGTCTGGAGCATCATCGTTTTCATGATCCCTCGTGCATCAGACACCTTCACTCGGGCACACCAATTCTACACCTCCTCCCCCCAGCCTGAAATGTATTTATGAAAACTTTGTTTTAAAAAAAAAATTATAATGAAAAAAGGTATATAGTTGTGCGTTAAAATTTTAAAAAATTAAAAGAGAAAAAAAATATATTAAAAAAAAAGCTCCGTTACTTTTCATTTTGGCTGAGATCTTCAGTTTTTTTTTTGTTCAGTTTTTTTTGTTTTGTTTTTTGAGGTGCATGTAAATATATCGGCACATTCTTCACCCCCCCCCCCCTCCCCAACCTACGTTTTCATTCGTTTTCACGGAACGACCAAAATGCGAACACAATCCCATCCTCGAAGATTTGCACATTGTGTGTCCGCGGGCCATCGCTTACCGTACCTGTCTTGTGCGTTGCTTTATGTCTACTCTCTTAGACACTGCATGTCCAGGAAGAGCTTTACTCTATATTTTCTGACACGTCTCTGGACTGGATTTCATCACCTGCTTGTCATCCTGTTATGCTTCCAGTAGTTTTCTTCATGGGCTTTTTCTTATGTCTTGCAATCTCAACACTGCCTGAGCTTACAATGTGACCAGCAATGTATTGTTTAGAACAAACAAAACAAAAAAAAAGGCAGTGATTTTATTTTATTTTTTATTTTATTTATTATTTTTTGTATCAATATTAGTTGGATATGTTTGTAAAGAAATATATGTTAGATATTTCAAATTGTCATATGCTAGCAAAATGTAAAGTATTGTGCCAGGCTTGTGATATTTTGGGTTACAAAAGCAAGTGAATGTGTAAATATTAATGATATTAATTATTCTAAAATTATAACAAAGTAACCATTAACTCTCTTTTCCGTTTTGCATCCTATTACAGAAAAAAACATGGAATTAATTCAGAAGATTTTAAGCTACATTTGTAAATTCTATAAAAGATATATTCTTGCCATTTGGTCCTTAAACCAGTCAAGATAACAAGGGTTTTAATGTAGAGTTTTAAAATCCTTAGTTTGTCTTCTATTTGTTTTGCAGTTTTTGCCTTAAGTGATAATAGAGATATTTCTGGCTGGACACCTGTATAAACTTTTTCTGCAGCATTTTTAATAAAATATCACAGTATTTTCTAAAAAAAAAAAAAAAAAAAAAAAAAGAGAGAAAAAATGGAATGTTTAATTGGATTTGATTGGATGCTTGGATTGAATGTGTTGTGTGGGCAAATGTGATTGGATAACGCTTCTTTATTTGACATTTAAGAGATGGGATTTTAATTTAGAAATGCTTTTTGCATTTACTTATTTTCACACAGCTCAAAGGACAAAGTAGAAGTGACTTGTCTAAGACGTATTTGAATTCATTTTGTGTCATGTCATGTGTGGGGGACTTTGCACAGCATTGTTGTTTATTGTACAAATTTTCTGATACTGTAAAAACACCTAGAATCCTCCAGTTGCATATAGTCAGTTCACTAATGTGTACATTTCATTTTCACAGCATTAATTTCATCACCCTCCTTCTTTGTCTTTTTTTTTTTTTTTTTAATACTTCCTTTGCAGATTCACATTAAAATCCACACTTTTAATGTGGAAACATGCAGGAAGCGTTGAGTTTTTTAGAATGTGAAGCGATTTTCTGTTGCTTTTTTAAAAGATATAGGCATGTCTTTTGATTTTTTATTTATCTCCACTCCCATTCCATTATTGTTATATTTATGTGGACCATACTTTGAAACTGTACCATTGAAAACCAGCTGAGTGTTTCTATAGCAAAAAGGCCAATTTTTCAGTGATGGTAGACTGACTCTTGTTGCAGTGATGCAGCTTTATGGTGCTTATTGAGTTCGACTTGATCAATGCCCAGCTGTCTAGCGCTTGAAAACATCTGAAAACGTTGAGTTGCATGTGCATACAGTTAAGCTGAATGCTTTGACTGCGTCGGTCTCGCCGTTCTGCTCTGTAAGGGAAAACAAGACTTGCATCTGAGCTGAATGGCAAGGAGTGCTGCTGCTGCTGCTGCTGCTGCTGCTGTGGTTGCCAGGCCCCCCTTGACACCCGCATCCAGACTCTAAGCATGCTGTAAAACACTTTTGGGGGGGGGGGGGGGGGGGGGGGGGGGGGGGGGGGGGGGGGGGGGGGGGGGGG
>JBBMJY010000017.1:10588795-10617585 GCA_037833715.1 Toxotes lorentzi | reverse complement strand
CAGCTTTTCTTTTATCATCTCCCTTGACCTTTTTGTTGGGGAGCCTCCCTCAGTGCCACATCGTTTTGTTTCACAAGACCACTGCCAACTGTGGTTTAAACTCCCTTGGGGCCCCCCCCCCCCCCCCAGGCGTTACCTGCTCATTATTTTCAACGACTCTTGGTGGCGTGCAGTCCTTTCCTTGACTTTCCTTTTACCGCCATTACCATGACAGCCAGCTGATGTGCTCTTCAGCATGGCCTTTTGTGCGAGTGACTGGTCACTGGTTGACCTATGACCCCTAACCCGATCAACCCTGTCGTAGCCTTGCAAGTCCTTCATAGTCACGGCTTAAATTGTTATCATAAAGCCAGACAAGGATCTTCTTTTCAAAGAAAAGGACATTCTTTTCGTGAACTTTGTCAGCTCTCCTTTCATATCACCACATTGCCACAGATCTCATCAGACAATTCACGTAGGAGTGAAATGATATGCTTTAATGACAGGACTCTTGTGTCCACTTAAATTACCATGCAAAGAATGTTCCTGCCCACTTTTGGCTCTCCACTGGGATGCCCGTTTACACTCCTCCTCCTCCTCCAGGCCTGTTGAAGTCCAATCTGTATCTTCTGTTCCTCTGACAACTCATTTCAAGGAAATTATTCATGAACCTGCCTGATGTACAGTAATCACTCCTTCAGTCCTTTGGAATATCAATTTGTTGTAAGTGGATTTTTCGATGGGCCCTATGAAGGAGCAAAATTCGTATGAAAATTGGTACAAAGTGTTCAGCGTTCAGCACAGTTTCTCACACTTTTATTTTTTATTTTTTTTATCGTGTTTCATTGAAGCATTTAATTTAGTGCTGTTTTAGAAACAGGAATTATTCTACTCAAGTTTTTTACTGTGACTTCAAAGAGTAGACAACGAGTAATTCCTGGCTAAGAAAGTCAGTGGATTCTGACAAGTAAATGAGCAATGTGACTGGGCTGGGTTTGATTGTGCCCTTCAGGGAACTGAGGGTGACAGCATGTACGATGCTGTCCACAGTGGCCCTCCTGTCAACTCATATATCCATAAGCTGCTTTTTACATTCATAAAGTGAGGTGTACAGGCACACATGAAGGCACATAATAGAGAAGAGGTATGCAGCTGAGCACAGGCAGCTAATGGAATAGATTCCTTGTCCACACTTGAGTGACTCTGAGAGAGGGCCATAAATAAGTAGTAATATGCATGTAGGGAAAGTCAGGGTGGGAGTCAGTCCAGAGATAAGACTTCACTTTCACACCTCTTGACCTTTAAAGAAGCAGCTCAAAGTCAGAACTGTCAAGTCAAAACTGAGTAAGAGTATTTTATATTTTATGTGGCAAAAGAGCAAGTACAAGTGATTGGAAATAATTTGTGAATGGAAACTATTTGAGTGGGGAGTGGAGCGGTGTTGCAAGTGGAAACCAGATTAATTGTAATCAGTTCATTAATTGCTGAATATGATCCTATTTTTATTTACATAAAAAGTCCATAAAAATTATAGCTTTTTCGGCAACTGAAGACTCCAAGGGCACGGGATGTTCATGTTGTCATCATGTTGTCATGTCATCAGGCCCAAGGAGTGGCTAAAAAATATAAATGATAATAAATAAAAAGATAGATGAATGATAGATGATAGAGAGAGACATAATGGATAAATATAAAGAGATATACTGTATTTATAGAGAAAGAGAGAGTTAATGGATAGATACAGAGGGAGAGGACACAAATATAACAGTCCCCTCTGCCAGCTGGTCCTGAAGCTCTGCCTACACACACTGGAGCTTTAGGACTCACACCAAACAATCTGGCCCGACCAAATCATCTGAAAACAGAAAGAACTCATCAAATATTGCACTGAAACAACAAAATCGTAAAGTACATTTTGAATTCTGTTTGACCTTAGACAGAAAGTATGTGGAGGTGAATGATAGAAAACTAAGGAAAATGTTGACTTGGCCATAGAAACAGCCTATCGCAGGCAGATCGGGCTACCCAGGGAGGCCTGGCTGAGACAGAATCTGCACTTCCTGCCATACTGTGAGAAATATAAAGGAGTTTTTCCATCTCCTCGACCTCAGAAACTGCCCCGTCTATGTGAAGAGAAACAATCAGTGTTATTTAATACCTTTAATTATATTTAATAACATTATTATAAGGTCCAAAAAGTAAAGTGTGCTACAGATACATTTTTAATCAGCATTCATCTGAAATTCAGGTGGAACCTAAAGGCCGTCAATGTTAATCCGGCTGACACTAAAAACGTCTTTCATCTTTAGTTAATTATTATTTGCAAGCAGAAGCGTAATGAATTTATCATGGAAGTCAAAGGGATTGAGATTCAATAAAAAGTTCTTAAATCCTGAACTCTACAACACCTACGGAATTTCGAATCTGCATCCAAGTGCTATTTCTGAAATTTCAAGCAACGGCTCCTCTTGCGTTGGATCTTTGAGCACTCCTTCCCACTCCTGAGGCACATGTGAATAATTCACACAACACAATGTTTTTCCACTCCACTACAGGAGGAAGTGAACAGACAGCAGGTATCCTGTGGGTCCCCCTGCTTTTTGCCAGGATTTTCTGCTACCCCGACCTTTGCTGTGACTGTTCAGCTGGTCGGGGATTACCATGTCTTGACTAGTGAGTGGATCAATGTGACTTCCACTGAGGACAGGGGGTCACAAGTCAGCACAACCCCACCTAATTCCCAATTCCACTCATGGTTCATCCCTACTCATTCCCATCCCATTACTACGTTGTCGTATCCCCCTAAAAAAACAAGCCCATCAGCATCTTAGAGGTCATCATGCTAACCTCTTCACACCAAGCTCCAACCGAACCCCCCCCCTCCCCGCCCCCGCCATCCATCAGCCTCTCAGCCAAGGGCCCAATTAAACGCTCGCTCCGCTTTGTCGCTGTCGAGAAACGGCCAATTCTCTGAGGCTTGATCCATCCGATAAAACATGCTCAGATGCCACTAAAAGGTTCGCGAAGGTGCTGAAACACGGATGCTGCCATCAATTATTTAGCAAAAAAGGTGAATATTTCACATATGCTGGGAATACGGGTCAGGTCCTGTGGATGTTTGCAGGATAAATATTTAAAGATCAATATTTTATGGGTGTGAAAGAGGGGGGAGGCCTTGGGGGAATAGCGGGGAACTACGGATGAAAGGCAAATAGTGACTTAGAGAGTCAGACAGCTCTTAGTTTCACTATAAAATATATTCTGTAACGGAGACTGAGGTGTGTTCTACTTTTGAATTAAAGACCCTCAAGTACCTTTAAAGAAAAGAGCGTGATTTGAGGCTTCTGCTACCTAGTTTTCCAATTCATTCTCTAAAGGAAGCATTACCTCCATGTATTATTGATAATGAGATTGTCTTTTCAAAGCAGCCTAGTGAAACAGAGGCCGAGGTGTGAGTGTGCGGACTGAAAGGAGGGCAAAAAAGAAAAGAAAGTGTTTCTTCACCTTGTCTGGCTTTGTCTTGGGTCGCATGTCACTTGATATTGGCCAGGTGTTGAGAGATTTATCTGCATGTAGTCGTGCAGATCCTCACCTTCAAACTTAATTAGAAATCAAATCGATTGGATCAAGAGCAGATGTGTTTCTTGGGCTGGAGGTAATCCGAACGGACACAGTATTTGACAGGTTATTTGTTCAGTTTTTCAGTCTCTGTCTCAGGTGCCTTAATCCACTTCCCCCTTTTAATTACACACAGTGAAGCATCTATTGTATACAACTGTGTTTGTGTTTGACAGGTGGCTGTTTATGTTGGGGATTATTGGTTGGAGGTGGAGTAGATATGATGTGCTCGGGGCATTTTTGAGCTGCTGTTAAACACCTGCATTTGCTACATTGTTAAACATATAAAGTTGAGTGGGGCTTGTCGGTGGGCAGCCATTTTCAGGTCTCTCCAGAGAGATGTTCAATTCAGGCTTCTGGCTGGACCTCTCAAGGACATTCACAGACTTGTCCCTAAGTCCTGTGTTGACTTGGCTGTAAGCTTAGGGTCCTTGTCCCGTTGAAAGGTGAACCTTCTGCCTACTCTGAGGTCCTGAGTCTTCTGGATCTAACAAATGAGAACTATTAAGTTGAATTACCAAGCAGCAGACTTTGTTGTCTTGTCTGAGCTTAGCTAGCCATTCCTCTGTTTCCAGTCTTTAAGTTAATCTAAACTAATTGCTGAGACACATTGGCTGTATATTTTTATGGATTTATGGTCAAGCAGAAAAACACTGGAAGAGTATATTATTAAAAACCAGATAAATAAAGGGAGTCCTATGTCTATTAGATCAATAGCATACTGGTCTCAGTGGAAGCTTAATGAGTTTCCAAGGCCAGGAGGTTTCTATATGGACTGTCAGAATCAGGTGGGTAGAAAATCATAAGGCTCACTTTGCCCTGCCTGTCTTGCAACACTAAAGGACCCTCATTTACATGTCACAAGGTGATCCTGAGCTCTCTATTGAGCAGCTGGGTGAACTGAACTGATGTGTATAAATTGCATCTGTAACAGGTATGGACATTTGGTTTCAGGCTTGGTTACGGGACTGGATGTGTGAGCACTAATGCGCGGCCGGTCGATCGCGGATTCATTTTGCCATTTAGAAAGGGTCTCTTCCTATTATATGCTTGAAATGAGAGTCCCTTTTCATTCTGTCAGCTCAACTTAAAGTTTGCTAAATATGGGCCAAAGTGAAATCTAAAAGGTTGAGCGCGAGTGGCATGCAAATCAAGACGGATTACAAGGACAGAAAAGTTGGCCGTTCCTGTGATGTTCTGCTCAGGTTTGTTAAGGCTCAGAGGTACTTTCTAAGAAACATTTTTAAGACCAGCTGTCTTGATGACATCTCATCACTGGTCACTGTTCTAAAACTGTGGCTCTATTCTTTAGCTCTTTAAACCTCATATCTACTTGCGTCCACTCAGGATCCCTCCGAGGAATGCTGCCGAAAGTTTGACAGGGACTAAAAATACTCTTTCCTCTGAGTCACGGTAGACAGTTATTTATGAAGCTTCCCTCGTGAACTCAGAGCAAGGACGAGTTCAACACTGAGAATGAAGGACATCAGTCAAAAGTATATAATGTCTTTCTCAGGTAAAAAAAAAAAACCAAAACATGTTTCTAGTGTTCTAACTAAATATGTATCACATCGAGAATTTTAGGATCATTTCCTACTCTGAGATACTTGATAAATTTGAGCCCATCCATCATCCTCACACCACACCTGTGAGTCATTATCTCTTTAGGATGTATGGTTGTTACTAAGCTGCCTTCCAGGCTGCATCTTTAAAAAGCAAAAAAAAAAAGAAAGAAAAGAGAGGGAGAAAGAGGCAGCGGTAATTTCGTCACGACATCCAGCCTCTCTGCCACAGATGACCCCTCGAGTATTGGTCCTGGCAGCCAGCTACAATTATCATTCAGCAGGAGTGAAGGACTCTGTTTGATATCTGCCAAGGTAATTTAGTGGGAAAGATTGAACATAGCTTTTTTTTTCCTCCCTGGATTGTGACTGACCCCTCTGCATATGGAGTTTGGATGCCTCCAGCAGCAGCAGCAGCAGCAGCAGCAATGCACTTTAGCCCAGCTACAAAACACATTCAAAAGCATGTGAATTTGGAGAGCATACAAAAAAAAAAAAAAAAAAAAAAAAAAAAAACTCTGAGAACTATTTACTTGACTGTATTTCAGTCTATACCATTTGGGGCAGTGTCATTGTGATATAACTCTAAGCGGGAGCACTTTAAATGGAATGGAATCTATCAATGAAGACTTGTGATTTACGTTTGTGGAAGCTGTTTTTTGGGCGCATCTCTATCATGTTAATCATCCCTGTCCGTTATCAACACCCGTGGTGCTACCGTTGCACCTTCCACTGATGTACATGAATCATTTCTGCATCATCATTCTATGTTCGAAACAAGAGCAGAGCCTTATATTGCGAAGATGCAACAAAAGTCTCCTTCAGTGTCTGTTGCACCTAAATTACATTTGCTAAGATATGAATAATTCAGTCGTTGTTGTTGTTAATTAAAGAAGCTGTTTAGAAATCAAACACATCCTCTGGAAGCAATTCCTCTGGACTTAATTGCTGCAAGTTGACAAATTCACATTCAAGACTTGCGATTATTGCGGATGAAGTCTTGCTCTCAATGCAGTTTCCCTCTGTGAAGAGATTCAACTGGTGGGTTATGAAAATACAAGACAATACAAGATCCCGCCCTTCAGGGGACCTAAAGGGTGCAGTGCCATCAGTGTCTGAAAAACACTTAAATGGCACCTTTCAAATGTTTAGAATCCATCACGAAATTCATGGCAAACCAGTTTTTGTAATCATGCAGTAACAATTAAACATGAGTTTGTGCTTCACTGAGGATCTTTGTCATGCTTGGCGACAGGGGAGGCAACTGTAGTGATCAAACTTTTCCAAGCACAGTCTGTTCTCTGCTTTTGATCAGTCCTCACAGAAAGGAAGGCTTCACACAAATATGTGGATCCAAAGGGTAATAGCTGCTCCAACACTTTCTTTCCAAGGACAGGTTGTTCCTTCTTGACACACACCCGAAACGGTGTGAGACTGGATGTGTCAAACTTCATCTGTAGGCCGCAGTCAGATGACACATACAACAGTTTTTCCTAATGACTGACAGGAAGCTTTCTTCGGTTTGCTTCAGACAAGAGAAATTGGTTTCTCACATTGTCATACAGGTTCAAAATGCTGGTGTCCATACCCTGCAGACACACATTCAGTTTGTTCAGTTTGCTGAACATATCTGCCCAATGTCTGATATCTGTGGGGCTATACAATGCTGGTCCATGGTTGGGACTTGGATCGTTGATCAGGGCAGAGGCAGAGTACTTGGGGAAACTGGGGTGATACTGATACTATTGTTGCCGCAGTGAGAAGGCTACGGAAGATGCTTCAGTTGGTCACCGTTGCTAGTGGCTGTATTACTGAGCAATAGGTTCCAAGCCTTGGATGAGGGGGAGTATCCACAATGGGATACCTTTAACTCCTGCTGCTCATACCCATCTCTGCTTTGCTGTTGGGGGTGTTGTAGTTCCTGTGCTGGATCAGAAACTATGGTGGCTCTGGTAATGGTATTGTTGGGAATGACGCTGCTGTTGCCCCTTTAAAAGTTAAAAGACCTAACCACTGGACTCCTTGCCCAGAATGTTTTGGGGATATCTTAATTCTGACACTGTGGATGGTGTTTAGGTCATTTGAAAACCGGTTTTTACACTTCTCTACCAAGAGCAAGCATGGGGTCAGGCTCTGGGTCTCTAAGAAGCGCTTTGAGATCATTTTGATTGTGGAAGGCGCTATATAAATAAAATTGAATTGAATATGGATATGGATATATAGTGGATCAGCATCATCACTTTGATTCTGGGAGTCGAAATTTATGTATAAGATGTGCTGGAAACGTGGGATATGGTCCAAATGTTTTGCTAAATTTAAACAACAAATAACATGTAATAAAGTGTTTGTGCTTTGCTGAACACCATCTGGATTCAGGAACATCTCAGCCTTCCAAATTATGAATTATTTTCCACTAGATTAACCGCCCGCGATAAATTCCAGGATGCACAAATAATACAATACAAAAGTGCCACAGTGTTGTAGAGATCATTAAGGAATAATAGGTAAGTTTATCACTTCACTAACATGAAGTCGAAGTACATAGAGTATATCATTTGTATACATCCTCCACTGTACATGCAGGGGATTTGACATTTACCCAGATAAACATTTTTTCCCGCCTGGGCTGTGCCAACGTGTGGAGAGCAGACAGTCGACATGCATAATCAGATGATGTAGCATGTATAATCATCGATTTATAAATATCAAGAGAAGCGTCTGTTGCTGCAAGATCATTGCAAAGCGTCAAGCTAATTCTCAGTGGCAAACAGGGGGAAGATTTATGTACATACTCGTCTACTCTTACGGTGTGACAAGGAGAGGGATGACCCAATGCATATCTGCTTCACTTTTAGTGCTTGATAGATTGAGCCGTCCAAACATGACTGTACCCAGCTTAATCCTCAGCAAAGACTTGTGTGAACTTTATATACCTTCTCCATTGACAGCGGTGACTTATTGGAACTGTCAAAAATGTCTCTGTGCCTTCTCCTACATCTGGCACTGCTCAGGAGAGGGTTCACAGCGACCTTTCTCGATCAGGCGCAAAGGATTTATTAGGCTAGAATGTCATTCCCAAGAGTCATGTATGTCTCATTTGCGTCTCATTTGTTTCTCTCATGGAGTACGTCTTAGTTGTAATTACACTCAATAAAGCTTAGATCATGTCTAAAGATCATCCACTAAAATAATATTGATTTGCTCTGATGAATGCTGGGCCATTACATCCACACATCCCTTCAACTGACCCTATGACAGACTTAGATTTAGTACAGCTTGGGTTTTGTAGTTGTATCTCAAATCAACGTTCACTAGTTGAACTACTGAGATTTTGGAACAAGGTGATATGGCAAAAAAAAAAAAAATAGATGTACCTATACAAGGTAACAAACGCAAAGCAGTTGTATAAACAGGTTGCAAATACATTTATATTGGAAGCCACAGTTTCCAGACTGATTCTGTGGTCCAACCATTCACAACTTGCACCGCGAAATGTTCTGGGAGTATGAACCTTGTGTGTTTTGGATGTCAGCTTTGCACACGAGATATTTCATTGTCTAAAAGAAAACATTGCTGATCCTGCAATTTTAATTTTAATTTTAATGAACCGATAATCTTTACTTCAACCTCAAGTTAAACTACATTTTTAGCTCCACTACTGGTAAAGCTTTAAGAATACTGCAGCTTTTATTGAAATTTATCTGGATATATTTTCAGATATCATTTGAAGGAGAGTGATCCATATGCCCTATAATAATCATTCTCTGCTCAGCTGGTCCATGTCCACAAACTCCATCCCTTGCAGGCAGAGTTTAAGGGAAGAGCTTCCTCATATTACCTATGGATTCTTTACATTGAGTGTGGGTGCACATAGATCATTACGATTCACTTCACTTTTACAAAACCCTGCCACTTTTAAACAATTGGAGCCAGAAAATGGCACTTAAATTTCTGCAAGACAAACATACCTTCAGCGGCGACGTTATTACCTTTTTTGTGGTGTAAATCGAATGCGGCTGAGGCTGAGTGATGGACCGCGGCAAGACAAATCTCTGTCCTTTGAAAAGTGCTGACTTTAAGGCAAAAAATGGTAATAGATTCTCAAAGTGAGGGGCCATTACTGGGGCAGCATGCAAATGACGGGTGAAGAAATAATCTGCAAGGTGTTATTGAGCCCTTGGTTTAAGGAGGAAGGGAAGGCCTCTCCCCATTCCCCCGCCGAAGCACCGTAATGTGCAGCTTGTAATTAGATATTGATTTGCTTTGTCAATGAGTATTTCAAACTATTGTCGTCCTTCTAGAGAGAAGGGGATGCATAAAAGCCAAGAATGCATCTTGTTAGGACTAAAGTGTAATATCTTCATACAGGTGTGAGATTGCTACTAGTGCCGAGTGTATAATTACTTATCTCTAATGGTAAGGAAAAGAAGCTGGGTGTTTGGTCACAGTGAGGCAGTAGTTTTGGTGTCCTTGTGTCATGACTAGCCCCTAAGAGGGGCTGTTTTCTGAACACTTTTTGTTATGAACTCTTGTGGACATTTTCAGTCTTGTTTAGTTAAGTTTTGTTTATTGTTCCTGTTTTATTTTGAAATCATTGCCCTTGTGTATCTTGTCTTGTTCTACTTCCTGTCCTTGTCTGGTTTCCCGCCTTTGTGATTGTCTGCCCCGCCCTAATTGGTTTCACCTGTTGCCCATTGCCTTGTGTATTTAAGTCTTGTCATTTCCCTGTGTTCTTGTCGGTTCGTTTTCGTCTCTCGTCATGCTATGTCCTTGTCATTTCGTCAGAGAACCAGCATTCATCTCATGTTTCTATCCTTGTCTAGTCAGGTCTTGTATTTTGTTGATACTTTCTTTTGGTCCTTGCAATTGTTTAGTCTGAATTGTTTTGTTACCTTATCAAGTTTAGCCCGTTTTCCTCGTAAGAGTGATTTTCTGTTCTTTAGGACTGAAGTTAGCCTTTTTCCTCGCTTAGAGCGATTTTTGTTTGTGAACAAAGACTGTTATTTTGAAATCTATGTTGAGTCGTGCATTTGGGTTCAAACCAAGCACAGTCGTGACACCTTGGGAGATACCTTTACCTTTACATTCATATGTGTTAAGCTCTTAAAACGCTTTTGTTGGACGACCAATATTTCCCACGCTTTTAGAACAAGATGTCTATTACATCCATTACAATACAACAATATACCTTGGGACTAGTTCTGTTTTGTAGGTGCCCCCTTTAAATAAAAGGTCTTGCATCATAGTAATTTTACAGTAATCGCAGTTTGAAATTGCTTTTGTTGAGGTTTTGTTTAGAGTTTTGTGCCACTACAGGATCTGAAAGTGTGTTTTTATGCCGCATTGTACCTTGATGTTGTGTACACTGACACTGAGATAATTAACGTGAAAAAAATAGCCTGTCTGAAACAGAGGAATCATCGAAATCGCACCACGATGTGCTTTGTCCGCTGCGCGCCCACTGATCTGTGCAAACAAGTTTTGCAGATAAAGTTCAGGGATAAATAATCTGAGGCTGATATGAAAGAGTTGGATATTAAATCTCAGGCTGATGTGCCAGCTTGTGATCAGGTATTCCCTCCCCACCCCCTGTCAAACTGCAGTCAGCGCTTTGGCTCCTTGGGCTCATCTGTCACTGGCTCGATTGGTCTCTACCTGCTTAAACTGATGTATCTATATGTCCTATAAAACGAAACAGACGGCCCAGGCTTTACCTGGGTGATTCAGGCAGGCTTTGAGTCAGCAACCTGTCCATCCTAATGGCTTTCAGCCATTGTGCATGGCTTAAACTAAGAGATTAGGGTCTGGCATTTTCCCTGTCTTTGAATTAGCAAATCCAATATGCTTATTTTCAAATTAACACAGGGAGTATGCTACTACAATTTAGATGTTTTCGACACCTACTGTATGCTGGATTTATATGATAGATGTGGACTGTGGATATAACTTCAGCTGCACACAACTTCAGCCTCTTGTGGCTGAAGTTATTGATTGTGCATTGACTGTTGCTCAGGAGGTAGAGCAGGTCATCCACTAATCGGAAGGTCAGTGGTCCAGTCCACGGCTTCTCCAGTCTGCACGTCAAAGTGTCCTTGAGCGAGATACTGAACACCAAATTGCCCCCAATGATACATCGTAAGGTATATCACGATACACCATTCTGAGAATCTTGCATCTTCACTATGTAAATACAGACCATTTACCATCAATTTAGGTGCATGGGTCAAATTGGATAATCACCTACTCTACTACGACCTCTAGCAGATGTCGAGCAGCTGATAATTTGCAGGAGGTAACATCTCATTTCATCTAGCTAGTGCTTCTTAATGGCTTTCAGCCAAAAAGAAATTGAATTAAGCTAAAATCTAAAGACTCTCTCATCCTTCCCCACAGCACATCTTGTACTTCAGCTTCTTCGTCCCACTTCTCCCTCCTTCATCTTCCTTGCCGTCCTCCAGCCAGGCTTTCACTTCTGTCACCCTCTGCCCTGTCTGCATCGATACTAAGCCCTGTATGTGATTTTGTGTTTATGTGATCCTTGACTGGTTCAATAATGCCGTGCAATCGTTTGGACTGAGGCCCCTCCAAGGTCCCTCCTAGGCAAATAAGATATTGAGGGGACAAATTAAAATGCCGCTATGATTGTCTATAGACTCTGTTGCAGTTTGCGCTAAAGTCTCTCGGGAGCTTAAATGTACAGGTGGGAAGGTGGGGGGGCCTAAGTGTAGGAAAGGATCGACATGGAGAGATTTGGTCTTTAAAAGGCTTTGGATTTGTGCTTGTGGACAAATGTATATATCCAGATGTATTCCACATGCTGCTGAATTTCCTGTTTACCCCTGTGAAACACAGACGGTTGCTGTTACAAGGACAATCACCACCACTTGAAACGTGTTTATCAATCCACCCCTTGTCCCCAAGATCATTGTGAATTATTGATGTCTGGACAGGATCGGCCTCATTTGAGAGGCCTCTGAGAGATACTTTAAACTGATGATGGCTCAATTTTGAGGGGTGGCCAGGTCAAGACACACAGCTCAATACATCAATACCACAGACAAGACTTGAACAGCACGTGCATAGAAAGCACAAACACATGGGCACAGTGTCACACATGCTTTTCTGGCTGACCATTAACTGTATTACTTGTATAAAATCTTAGGAACTAATAACTACCTGTTGATCCATGATTGGGTGCACCTTAAACACAGCATCACATCTTTGAAGTCATGCCTAATTAGCTCATGTATCTGAACCCAGATGACACAGAAGCACTTTACGCCAAATACGTGCCATACAAAGAATATTAAAGGTTTCACAAAAGAAATATTTGCTGCAGGTTTTTTTTTTTTTTTTTTTTTAACTGATGGTATTATATGACTCTGGCCCCTGAAATTGACACGATGCAAATGTACTCGCCCACCTGGTGAGCTAGTAAAACTGACAACGGAAACTGATGCACGGAGTTAAGAGAGAGGTTAACTGAGAACACCACAACCATAGGGACACTTGAGTAGATGCAGTCAATTTTACCCAGCAAATCTTTTGATTCCTGTAGGGTCCTGTTTTAAATATTCCTTTTGATGACTTCTTTTATATCTCCGTTCATTACATGCCCTCTCATATATATAAGCTTTTTACATCTCCAGTGGGCATCTAATTATCCATGAATCCACAGGGAAAATAACCTTCTTGCAATATGAGCGCTTTAAGTGTTGTGAATATTTGTCTCATCGATTTTCTAATTCAAAGAGTCAAAGGCGCCTTTGGAACTCCCACCTCTCATCTCCCATGCCTTTACACACTCTTTGCCCGGCTTTTCTTTTTTTTTTCCTATTTTTTTTTTTGCCATAAATTTAGAGCTGGCTGTGTTGCTTACTGACAGAGAATGAGGAGAGTGAAATCAGAGGGGACTGTCACAACAAATCCCAAAGTGCTTGAATGAAGATTAATGATTGCTTGACCCAGTGGAGCCTGAAATCAGGATTGAAACACAGAAATGTCTTAAAGGGAAAAAGAATAAGAGCTCCATAGACATTTTGTCCGAATGTACTGGAGCGCCTAGATATCTGGCATTAAGGTGAGAGATAATGTATCCAGCGTTCACCTGCGGGAGATTAATTTTCCAACATGATTAATTATGTAAACAGTGTTATCAGTGTGAGATGCCTGCAGATCGTTACAGTGGGACATTTGGATTCTGTCAGCACAGCCTTGTTTACCTTCATCAATGGGGAGCTAGCGTCCAGCAACAAGGTTGTTCAAGGTTGCGGCTCCTCTGTGGGCTCTTCAGTACAGGAGGCAGCCTCATCCATATTCCTCATTTCACCATTACACAAAGTTGTAATCATGAAATGAAACTGAAAAACCTATTCTGGGTGCTTTATAACCTTGTCAGTTTAAAATGAGAATAAATGAATTTCAGGGTCACCAGAGAGATGAGATGTGAGACTGAGGTAGAAGCACTTTGACTACACATGCATTATACTACAGGCACAGTGTCTCCAGGTCCCTAAAACAAAATTCATTTTTTTTAAAATAAATATATTTCAATCAGGAGAGGCTTAAAAAAGAATAGAAGAAAATTTACTGTGAACAGGCAGAATAGACTTTGGTGCTTGGCAGAAAGTGGATTCCCATGGGAAGCAATCCTATGGATTAGATTCTTCTCTCACTGGAGTGGTGCTGATGATTAGGATGTGTTCTTAGAAGGAGACTTCAGATTGGAGGGTTTGACTGGACAGGGTCAGGCATCCACAGTTGAGGTGGTGGGGCGGAGGTAGGTCACAAATTGCCATAGGGAGAATACTTTTCTCGTAGGAAACTGTGCTTGTGGCATCACATTTACCTCACAGATGTGAGGTAAACTCCCCTCAGAGACTAGATGCTGGTGGTGGTGATGAGGAATGGAGCTCAAAGATTGGAAGGAGACTTCAGATTGGAAGGTTTGATTGGCATCCACAGTTGAGGTGGGGGAAGGGGGACGAGGTGGGTGACAAATCGCCACGGAGAGAAGACTTAAAGTTTATGAGTGATTGGCTAAAGGCAAGCATGTCAGGTTGTGGTTGAACGAAGACACGAATGAGCTGGTGAAATAGTGGGAAACTGTGCTTGTGGCTTAGAAAGCAGAGTAACCTTTATGAAGCTTCATTACAAAAATGTGTTACAGAACTGTGTTTAGATTGCAACACCTGTGTGGTCCACTCTGCAGTGTATGATATAGACTTTTTAGTATGAATTAGAGTGCTGCATAGCTCAGTGTAAGTTCTACTTTTACGTTCTTCCAAGTCCTTGGGTGCAAAACTGAGAACGTTCTGCAAAATCTGTAGTGTTGGATTTCTTAAATACATTTGTATATACTAAGCATTAGGGGTATCTCAGAATGATTGAATGTTCCATCCCTCCACTCAGCCAGTGTTTGAGTGAAGACGAGGCCATGCAACCATGGCGACCACATGACACAGAGACAATAATGCCATCATCACAGGGTTCATATATCTACACAGCCTGCCACTCATCGCTGGTGACATATCATTTGTCAGATGTCAGAGCAACAGTCAGAGCTTCACTCTGACTGACTGCAGCACTGCAGACCACACAGCATTAACAACATGTCAGCTCAACATCCAGATGCTGATAATGGTGGCTATGTAATGTATTGTAGTTTTAAGATTAGTATATAGCAAGTGACAGGACCTGTAGTTTTTATCAAATCTGACCCAAACAGGAGGAAATACTAAAATATTTTGGGGGACTATTTTGAGCGGTGGATTAATCCACATTGTGGTGTTCTACTGAATATTTAGGGCTGCGGTACAGTATGCGATTGAGTCTAAATAAAGTGTGTTTGTTCATAGTAATGAAGGAACATTTGATCCAGACTTGAAAAGCTTCAGCAGTCAGCCGCAGACAAAGTTGCGCGACACCAGCACAAGCCACTGCAGACGAGGCATTAGCTTGCTCGGGCTCGAAAAAATAAAGGATGCACCCCATTCCTTCGAAATCTCCGCTCTGTTCGGTTCTTATTTAATCAGAATTAAATTACTTTATCGTTTGCTAAACAAAACACGATGTGTAACGGGCCTCGGTTGTCTTTTTAATTTCAATAAATAATCTCATTCATCAAAAAAAAAAAACTGTTTCTTGTGCGCTGGCTCATTTGTCAGAGCGAAAATTCATAGCAATTTATTTAACACAAGCATTTTAACAAGAGTATTAGAACTCAGTATCTTCTCAAACATTTCATTCATCGCATCATAATTGTCCCCACAATCCCTAATGTCCTTGGATTGTGCTAGGACATTAGGATAGGATGGTGCTTTTATTTCTTATTTTTTGTTAGTCAGTTTCCTTTTTGGCTTGCAGAAAAAGAAAGGGAAAGAGAGACATAAAGGTGTATATGTGTATAGGTGTGTGTATGTGTTTGCTGGGGGAGGGGGGGGAGTGTTGTTGGATATTGCCCTGTACCAAGCAATTTAGATTAAATGTGTTGTGAACAAAAGAGCGCCACGGATCATTGGTCAGAGGCAGCGGCAGTAGTAATGGGGTCCTGGGTGCTGTGTTGTTTAATGTGGGCTCAGCTCGGACCAGCTCTCAGTAAATACAGGGATCCTCCTCGCCAACATGGCTGTCAGGAGGTGGAACATACCAAGGACACATTATCTAAAGTGCCCCCATAGGGGCTGAACATTTCAAATCTCAGCACCACAGAGCTCCACAGAACTATGTTACCCTCATGTAGATCAAACAGGAAGCAATCACGAATATAAATCAACTGAAATCAGATTCTGCTCATCATCTGTTCTTATCCGAATCATATATGTGTCTTCCCTAACAAATGGGCACTCTTAGCTATCTTATTGGAAAGCTTTCCATTTTATAGCTCATATCTGACTCTGTCACCACTGATTCCCAGTCAGAGAGCACATGACAGACTATGACACGCTGTAATAACTCCCACTTTCATTTTAATTTGAAGTTATTGAGTCTTAAATGAGGTTAGGTCAGGTGAAAAATGCTGTAGATGTAACAATCACTATCAGCACATTCTGTCCTTTAGACTACTAGACTCAGGACAAAGAGCTAACAATGGCAATAATGGTTTCATTTTGTGCTACAGGAGTGAGGACTGAAAATTGTGCTCTGCCATCTATTGATGCAATCACCTGAATGGCGACATCATTCAGGCCTCAGCCTCTGTGAGCTTTGCTGTTTGCCTGGAGAGCTCATCAAAGGGGACAGCGGTAGAAAAGAGAGGAACACCATCAAAGGCTAAAGCAGGCCGCCTTCATTCGCCATTAGCTTCACAATCCAAAGCCATAACAGAACTGGTCGAATGTCTATACTGACATTTTCTGTAAAACACCTAAATTAAAGGGACATCAAGCCATCAGTGACTTTTTCTACCTTCTATCTGCAACCACGTGAATTTTAGAATAAACTGAGGAAATGCTCCCCTTGGTGTATTGATTTACCACATGTTTGCTGTATGGGTCTATGTTTATACAGACAAGTTCAAGGTGTGGCGCGCATGTGCATTGTCGAATGATGAAGCTGAGCTCAGTAAAGAAAACTAACGGTATGTCAGCGTCCGTCTCGTTAATGCACTCCCGAATAAAGGTTCCAACCTTTTCAGAAATGTGTCATTTTTCTATCCACAAATAATGTTGTTTCAGGTGACTTTTTTTTTTTTTTTTACCAAAGTCAATTTTGGACCCTTTCACCCTTTACTGTCCAGTGCTTAATCCTCTGCTTTTGCATCCCTGCTGGGTCTTACTTAAGGGGCACAGCACTAATTCTGGTCTGAACATGGTCTTAGACCCCCTAGGCCTAGATGCCCTGAGATGTTGTCCTCCGAAGTAGTTTTAGATGTTGCTGTCACGCAAATACTGCAAAACAGCAATTTGTGTTTCAGGTTTTGGTGACTTGTCTAAATTACCGTTGCCCTGGCTGAGATTTTTTCATGCTAATTTTATGGTAATGCCATTCCTCACCAAGCTCACTATGTGAACCAATAAGGTTCTTTCTTAAACTAGCAGTTTTTCCTCAGTGAATGCAAAACCAAACTGCAGACCTGTGTGCAGAATAAATACTAGCCGAAATGCATTTAACAAGGCATAGTTGGTCCCTCTGCTCCTCATCTATCATGCAAAATGTGCTGACCGGCAGTTTCTTAGATCCAGGGTCTTCAGCACAGAGAACCCTCCAGTTCTCCGTACCTCCATTCACCCCTCCCTCCATCCTTGGGGAAATAAACCGACGATAAAAAAAAAATCCTGGTTGAGCCCAGGAAGTGGCCAGGCACATCCGAACACTCAAATAAAATGACCCTGTAAATGCTCACCCATTTTGACTAATTTTGCCAGTGATGGCCGAGCAAGACGAATTGTTTGTGGTCTCCATATCCCCAGTCTGCATCTGATAATATGTTTCTCACTGCCAAGCATTGGCGTGAGCTGCTATTACCCCAGTGTCGTGCCACTTTGCTGTGTTTGAAGTATCATGTGCTCCCCTGAGGATAACTCAATTGTCCACAGAAATCCGCTCTAATGACTCCATGGGAGCACATGAGCAGAGGTAAATGGCCATGAAATGGAGCCATTAAGCTGGAGGTAAAAGTGAGGAGAGGACAGCGTCATCATGAGATGGGAACATTTGGCTGGAACACACATGCCATGCCACGCTCCCACAGATCTTATCCACTGTCTTCTTATACGGGTCAAACACGCCATATGGTCAGTTTGTACAGAGGGAGCTGCAGAGTAGTGGAGGTTTAAACAGGAAGGTGAGTTCATTCCCTCAAGCCATTGGATGCATTATCATGTGATATGCATTCATATTCCCCACAGGATGAATTTTAATAACTTTATTGATCCTCTGACTTTTCACTAGGCCACATCATTAGGTGAAAATTTTCTTTTGACCAATATATAACATACGTTTCCAAAAAAATACCCGCAAAACTAACAACATCCCCGCTAAAACATTAGCATGTTAAAGTATCAGGCCCAGCTACAGTGGGCATGCAACCAGTCTTCTAAATCTGTGAACTTCACGTGATGCGGTGTCACAAAAGTCACCAAAGCCCATCAGCGGCGAGGTTCTCCGGATGTCACCAACAATCAGAAAGCCAAGTTAGCACTAGCTGCCTTCCCTGGCTAGTTAGCATAAACATTAGCACAGCTGTCTTTCTGGAACAAGGAAGCAGTAGTGGTTCTTTTGGTTAATGGCTAATGGCTAATGGTGAAAATTAGCGTTGCTAACATATGTAGTATCTATGCTGTATTTGTATTAAATCAGAAGAAGTACAACATTTAAAAAACAGAATTAATCTTTCAGTTACAGTCATGAATACAGAGATATACCTTTTGTATGATGATGTATGTTATCTTTTCAACTCCTCCTCTGTAGGAATATAATGTCCTTCAGCACAACTTCCCCCTCTTTCGTCTTTAACCTGCCTCTGTGTGGAACATTAATCTTGTTTTTACTGCCTTCGTATTAAAAAAAAAACCAAGCTGGAGAATCCGCAGATGAAGCGAAGCCTTTCTTTCCTGGTGCAAAGACAAAGGGCACACAATGCCTGCTGTCATTCTCCCAGCACAACCATAAAGTCCTTCATTATGGAAATGAACTTATTATGGGATTCTGCTCATGTTGTGTTGAGAGAAGGGCAGAAAATAGACTTTTTATTTTACGACTTCCTGGTTGTCATACACTGGTGACCCGAGTTAAGGCAAAGCATTATTATAAAGTTGGATGTTTTTGAGGATATGCAGCCCCCTCCAACCCCCACCCTCCCTTCCCTGTGTGTCTTTCCAAATCCTGCTCATAGTGAAATGAGTCCCTGCTGCTCGTCCACTCGCCTCCAGGTGATATTATGCCACAGTCAGGGCAGATGTCACAGATAAGAATTGTGCCTGATAACAGTGATACCGTCCATGATTGCCACCTTACCGCGAGCCCATTAGCACTGGCATGCCTGTAGTCATTTGGCTGTAGCTGGGAGTTTGGGAGTGCTGATTGCCAGAACAGGTGCTGCGACAGTTTCTGCTGGCTCCCGGCCATCAGAGGCCCAAAAATGCGCCTGCTTAAACTCAACCCAGCTGAGAAGTTTTGGTGAGCAGACGTCCCTCATTTCTCAGGATGGCAACTGGATTTTTATGCTGGCACCGTCCCTGTAGATTATCCACGTATTTGTTCCGCTGTGATTGTTTTCATGTCATTAAAAATGATTCTTTAATGGAAAGAAACTGGGAGTATTACAAAAGGATGTCCCACAATCCCACTATGATAATTAGCATTTTATTATTATTACAAAATCTACTTGATTAAAGGAACAGTTCACTGATTTTACACACACAAATCTGTTTACCTGTCATGGTTGTCCTACTGGATAATGCCAAGTTTACCAGATAATATAATTGTCATTGAACTGCTATAATAATTCAGATTAGAAGTTTCTGATCCATTACACCTATGGTTAAGCACCTATAACAAGCACTGCTGTGTGTTCTTGCACCGTATGTGCACAACTTCAGAAGTGATTTAATAAATTAATCTAATTATTCATGACAGCAAGCAAGGGACTGGGTGGGGGAATGAGGGGGTTGTATCTGAATGTCAGCACATTATTTTACCCCTCACAGAGAAACATGTCCCCAGTTAAGATCACTGCACTGCAAGGTCACATGCAACTGAAATGCTCCCCATTAATTACAAGGCTTGTGCATTAACATACACTAAGTAGAGTGTAACTTTTAGCAGCTCTGTGTTTACAGAAACAGCTCTTCTCCCTGTGTAGGTCATAGTTAAAAGGTGCTATTAATCTTCTTTTTAATTATAGATATAATGCAATTGTATAAAGCTGGATTAGATGCACAGATTGATCATCTTTTTTTTGTTTTTCTTGCTGTATATATCTGCTGACAGCGTGTGGGCTTGTATAATTACAAGGAAGTAGTGGAGGAGGAAGTGGAGGTGAATTTGTAAGCAGACTCGCTCCCTAAAGCGGCATCACGAGGCTGATGTCTTTATCTGAGCTGATGAAGGAGGCCGTGTGAGGTCAGCCTGTACCGACGGGTACAGGCTGACCTCACACTTCTGTTATGTTTGGGGTTTTTTTCTTTCATGAGCAACATTTATTTTTTTAAGAGAATCAGTTATTAGGTAGCATAGGTGGACTACAGCAACACGTGACATAAACTTGATCAGATGAAGGCTGCACTCAGCTGCACTCACTCTGGTCAAGTGTAACATGTACACGTGTGGTTCCCACCGTGAAGCATAGAGGAGGAGGTGTGATGGTGTGGGGGGAGGTGTGATGGTGTGGGGGTGCTAAACCCAATTGAAATCGTTTGGGATGAGTTGGACCACAGAGTGAAGTGCTCAGGACCTCTGGGAACTCCTTAAAGACTGTTGGAAAACCATTCCAGGTGACTACCTCATGAAACTGATTGAGTGTGCAAAGCCACTATATATACAGTTGCAAGAAAAAGTATGTGAACCCTTTGGGATTATGTGGGGTTTTGCATGAATTGGTCATAAAATAAGCTCTGAACTTCATCTAAGTCACAACAATAGAAAAACACAGTCTGCTTAAAATAATACTATACAAACATTATATGTTTTTATGTTTTTATTGAACATAACATGTAAACATTCACAGTGCAGGGTGGAAAAAGTATGTGAACCCCTAGCCTAATGACTTCTCCAAGAGCTAATTGGAGCCAGGAGTGAGCCAACCTTGAGTCCAATTAGTGTGATGATATTGCATGTGCTGCTGAAAGCTGTCTGTCCGCCAACTAAAGATCCGCAGAGCATGGGTGATGTAACAGGACAATGACCCAAAGCATACAAGTAATTCAACAAAAGAATGGCTTCAACAGAACAAAATACGCCTTCTGGAGTGGCCCAGTCTGAGTCTTGACCTCAACCCGATTGAAATGCTGTGGCATGACCTTAAGAGAGCGATTCACACCAGACATCCCAAGAATATTGTTACACTGAAACAGTTTTGTGAAGAGGAGTGGTCCAAAATTACTCCAGATCGTTGTGCAGGTCTGATCTGCAACTACAGGAAACGTTGAGGTTGAGGTTATTGCTGCCAAAGGAGGGTCAACCAAAGTCCAAAGGTTCACATTGCTCTGATTTTATTGACATGAACAATCTGACTGTCATCAAATCCTTCAGCACTGTTAAATCCTGTTGGGTGTACAGGACCAGCTTCATCTAAACTCTTTTCCCTCACAATAAAAAAATCAACAAAAGAGCGGAAGTGATGATAATTAGCGACCTCAAGCTCTCGCCCCAGAGATGAATGCATACATTAGTTGTTTTTAAATGTGCTGAGAGTGATCTTTGGAAACTGCAGTGCAGCAGAATGGAAGCATGGGGAAGAGACAGCGAGGAGGGTGGTGTTGGTGTTGCATAGTAAGGAAGCCTGGAGTAATAGTAGCTACCCACTGCTGTGGGTGGGTAACCTGTTGCTGGTATCAGGGTGCAGCGCGAGGTCGTCGCTGTAGCATTTCAAGTACAATGGTCATCAGTCTGTGAGGACCATTGATCAGCACAAGGTAAGCAATGATTACAGTATACCTTCACACGGCACTTAGACACACCACGTAGCTGCACCAGTTTAGCCACACTAGTTTAGCTACACTACTTAGCCGTACTAGTTTAGCCACACCACTTCGCTGCAGCAGTTTAGCTGCACCAGTTTAGCCACACTACTTAGCCATGCCAGTTAGACGCAACACTTAGCTGCACCGGTTTAGCCACACCAATTAGCTGCACCAGTTCACCACACCAGTTTAGCCGCACTGCTTAGCCACGCCAGTTTAGCCACATCACATAGCCGCACCAATTATCCACACAAGTTTAGCCGCACCAGTTTAACCACACTACTTAGCCGTACTACTTTAGCCACACCACTTCGCTGCAGCAGTTTAGTCACACCACTAACCACACCACTAGCTAAACTGCAGCAGTTTAGCTGCACCATTTTAGCCGCACCACAGCCACACCAGTTAGCAACACCAGTTTTGAGAACTTATATATAAATGTTATATGTTGGTATTTTTGCTGTCTTTGAGTTGTTATTGGGCTGCCATTACTGCAAGTTTGACTGATTTCACATTTGTAGTCTGCACCCAAGATCCAATCAAGCTAGAAGTCATCTTCAGTTTGCCACATTACAATGAGGAAGGTCTCACTCTGAAATATATTGGGGCAGGGGGATTTCAATGGCATCAGTCTTTACCAGGAGTCAAACACTGAGGATGAGAAAATGTCCTACTTGTCTCCATCTTGACACATCAATTGTCAGCCAGCCGTGCTAAATACTTCCAAGAGCAAGTCAGCCATCGTCTCCAGTCCTTGACAGAGCTTCACATAAGTGTCTCCCAGCGTGCATCAAGAGGCCAATGAATAGCAATCTGGCCTAACCCCCCCCACCCCCCCACCCCACCCATGCTTTGTGAGTCTGTTGTGCATAATGCATCGCAGCAGCAGGACAGGGGTAATTACCACAATCAGAGGAGAGGAGCATCAATCTCAGGTGAACCACGGGGAGTAAATGAAGCAGTGAGGAGAAAAAAGGAGAGAAAGATGAGTCTCGGCATGAGAAAGAGAGACGGAGGGAGGCAGAGAGGGAGACGAATGAGCTCCACTTTGTTGCCCTCAACCCCCCCCCCCAAAAAAACTCCAAGGCTTCTTGTCAGAAAATTGCCACCTGCATAATTAATCACTGTGAGAAAATCAATTCATCCATCCTCTTCCTTATATCCGTTTATTCTCATGCAATCTCCTTGTTTTTCCATCTTCTCCAGGCGTTCTTGATTCATCTTCAATTTTCCAGGAGCACACCTGACATTTTTTGCCACCCTTGGTCAGACATCCACCGGTGCACCTGGTGGCACGGTGGTAAGAACCATCGCTTCTGGGTTCAGGGTTTTAACCTGCCGAACTTTCTGTGTTTGATCTCCACATTGAAATAAGGATTCCCCAACCTCAGTCTAAATATTGTCAGTCCTCCGTCGAAGGAGTGGCATCCATCCGTGCACCTTTGGTGCCAAGGACCATTCAGGCCCTGCATCCCAGAGCCTAAAACAGCCCTGACTGACACAGTTTGACATCAAACATATTCAAAGAAAGTTATGGAGCCAGTGGAGTAGATGATGTGTGTTTGTGTGTGTGTGTGTGTGTGTGTGTGTGTGTGTGTGTGTGTGTGTGTGTGTGTGTGTGTGTGTGTGCAGTCCTCTTCACCCTGCGGACACATAACTCTCACGCCCTCTGCTTGAACAAATTCGCTGACGAAGCGGCTGGGAAGTTACCGAGCTGCTGATGTCCCACCGCCCCCCACCCCACCCCACCTCCCCCCCGACAACACACACACCGCCTGCTACCATCACCACAGGCAAAACTCACTTCAAAGATATGTGCTGTCACCAAGAGGTTCTGATCACATCATCCCCGAAAAGATTTAAAGCAAAAACAAGAATAACCAAAAAAAAAAAAAAAAAAAATCTGAAAAAAATATTTTCTCTCTCAGATATTGAACTGTCTCTGAGATGCTATAAAGGCCCTTTTTTCTGGACTCTGCCTCCCAAGTAGTTTTAAGCTAAAGGAGCCGGGATGGGCGGGGAGGGGGGTCCGCTGGCTGCAAAAACAAGAGAGAAAAGGCAGAAAGCATCACCCAAAGCCTAATGCACCAGCAGCACCCCAGGGAGCTGCTGGCAGGTTTATATGGGCCACTTACTCTATTATGGTGAGGAGGGCTGGGTGAGGAGCGAGAGGGGGGGGGGGGGGGAGTAGAGGAAAAGATGAAAGTAGACTTCCACTAAATGTCTTGTATGAGATATCAATGCTGAGGGACTTGGACAAGATTATGTCTTGTTTTTGCAGAAAACAGAATCCAGTTCTGTTTTGTCAGCCGCATTTTGGTTACATAAACCCATTGGGGAGCTATTTTTACCCCCCCACCCAGTAATGTATAATTGTGCACCGGTGCTCCTATTTCAAGTGCACTTCTATTCGTTATAATGAGGAATCCATAATGGCCACGCACCTGCTGAGGCTGAATTATGAGACAGCGGCTGCTGTCAACATTTTTCATAAAGTCCTTTATCCCTAGTCGAGAGCCAGCAATTTTTTTTTTTTTTTTTTAATTATGTGGCCTGAATCGATAAGATCAAAGCGCAGACTGTGACGGACATTATGGCAATTATTTAATGGAGGTTTAATGAGACTGGTGCTAGCTGGTAATGTTTCTCAGTAGAATTAACACTGCCCCTTATTTGTTTCAGTGTTTTATCATAACAAAACTAGCTGAAGCTTTCAGATGTCTGAATCTGAATCAATGTTCATTTTCAACCCACACTGTGAGATGAATATATATTGTGATATGAATGAAAAACAGAAGTATGTAGCTGAAACAATTGGTAAATATTACAACAGTTTTTGTCTCTACAGAGAAGAGCTGCGGCACATTGAAGTTTTGGAAAGCCATGGATGCCTGTGAAGCTCCAGAGAACAGGTAAATATATACACATATACGCTAACACACTAAATAATAATAACATTTGAAAATAAAGTCCCACTTGTGGGAACTGACTGATCAGGCGAAGTGTGGAGTGAAGAACTGAGGGTTCATATTAGGCTACTTGTATATGTGACAAGTGCTTGAATGTATACTGCTCAATATATTTTATACTTTATATAAATATAGACGTATACACTGTATACATGTACATGTATATGAATATATATACACACATATATGCATATGTGATGTGTGTATATGTGTTATGTGTGTGTGCACGTGTATGCATTTATGCACATGCATTATGCCTTATATACATATCCATATATATAAGTATACATGTATGTGTATATGTATAAAATACAGTGCTTTGTATTGGAATAACTTCTGAGGTGGCAGTGGTAGAGGGAAATAATAATAATATATATAGTATTTAAGGCAACAAATTCTAAGCATAAACATATTGACTTCTTTTGTATTTCCCTTTACTTGTTCTGGATGACACCGTTTTTAGGCATCGATTTGTGGTTATTTTGTGTTCATAGAAAAGATTTTCTTTAACCAAATGAGACGCTTTATTTCCCGCCGAGCCATTCCTGCCGCCCACCAAATCATTTTTTCAGCGTTGCTGCTCCACTTTTGGTCTCAGATGATGTTCGATAACAATTTCATCTGCGTTGCTTGTGTGTTTGCATGATAAGACGCGGCATACAGTTACAACCAAGCCATTTTGATTGCACTGCCAATATATCACGGAAAATATTGAACAGCAGACAAGAGTGCAGGGGCAGATATGGTGGAGAAATGAGTTGCTGGAAATGTGCTTCTGTATCATGCAGCCAACGAGCTGGCTAAAGATGGCAGCTGTTGCCTTTTATTTATTGGGTTTATTCTAAAACGCTGTATTATTTGTCTCAGACACTGCAAACTAACTAGAGCCAGAAAAAAAATCATTGATCTGCTTGAGATTTTGCAGCTTATAATTGGAATAAGTCGTAGAAAACATCCCAAAACCAACCACCGCAACTGTCTACTGTTAATCATTCCATCCTGTTTCCAGTGATGTGATTTGTTTTGCAGGGGCAAAAAAAAAAAAAAAAGTCATGAAAAAAAGAGTGAGTGTTGCTTCTTTCATATCTTATCTGGCTTTGTAGGAGCAATAAGGGAGAGGAGGCAAAGCAATGCATGATAATCAAAACAAACATGAGACAGCATAGATGTCTCAGTGACCTCAGATTCACTTTCAGACATATTTTAGTTGTAAGTGGGCGCAAACTAATTAGTGCTGATCACAACTCCATGACTTCGAAGAGTTCGAGGATGGTAATCACCGCGAGGCAACTTCACACAGCTCCCAGCAGAGCATCCGTTATGATAAAGGTACCTTGCAACCAAAATAGCAGTCAGAGTTATTGGCTTCTCACTGCGTCTCTGACAACCCAGTGTTTCGAATAAGATGACGAAAAGGCGCCTCCAGGTGTAGAAGGTTAACCCACGAATGGCGCAAGGCAGTCAGAAAAAGTGCAGCGTAGAAAGTAAAAGCCGGAAAAATGTGGCTCTCGAGGTTCACTAACATCTATATATTCCCTTGTAGGAGGCTTTGATATTCAAAACTCAATAGGGATTTTGGGTCAGTGAGCATCACTGAGATAAGGCCTTCTTAAACCTTTTCAGCCTCGGGCCTAAATGAAATACTTATTAGACATTAAGCTTTTTAGTTTGGCTTTGGGCTTAAAGATTCAAGGAATAAATTACATCCCCATTGCCTTGGGGACTTATGGAAACATACTTTCTTCTGCCTTTCCAAAACTACACTGCTGACCCATTTTTTGGACCCAACCAGCAGTTGTGGACTGGCTGATTGAAAATGACTGCTGTACATGCTGCCTTGTCTATTCCATTCCTGCCCGTCTGCAGGACGCACTGCACCAACCTTGTTGCCCACAGGGACCTTTCGTGTTCCGTAGCTCCTCTTATCCTTATCTTGCCCAGTAGCTACGAACGGAGATGTGGCTCCATTTCAGTCCGGGACAAGCATAAGTGAGCGACCAAGGTTAAAACCAGTGGACATGAGCATTGTGACAAGGGCAGCTCAGCACACAACAAAGCTCAGTGATGCAGCTGATGCCTTGAAGGGAAGCACATGCCGCCGCTTGAGGCAAACTGCTGAATGCTTGAAAGCAACGATGAAGCCAGCACTCAAGTCAAGTCGCTGTCTGAAATGTATTCATCTCTGAGAAGGGACTGAGCCAGACCAGCTGGACCAGCACAAGAACCATCAAAAAGGAAAATATTCCATCCAGAAGAGACCCTCCATCCGATCTCCACCTCCTGTGGTTTGGGAAGTAATGCATATCTTTTTACAGCGTGCAAAGGAAAGTGATATGCAAATCTCAGAGGATTAATGTGTCCTGTGGCCGGGCATTACTCAGGCTTGATTTTCACATTTCTCCAAACTCCCCCTCATCTCTGCACCGCTCAGTGCCCCAGCCATCCTAAGACCAGGCAAGTGGCAATTCTCACTTATTTGTAGGCCCCCCTCCGGACCACCCAGCAGACCATGAAATGAGTGTAATTTTACCGCTGTGAGATGCAAATGACTGGCACTCCAATAATATCACACCCTGTCATAATCAGTTATGCATTTAAAAAAAAAGAGGAAATGTGTAGTTGTCTTTGTTCTTGAAAGGACGATGATTTTGAACAAAAACAAAACGGACACATGCATGAAAAGTTTCAGCACCGTAAAAACACATATTGTACTCGGTTCTTCTTCACTGACTTTACAAGGATTTTCATTTCACTATCAAAAGGCTCTTGTGTAGTGCTGTTCTCGTTTGACTCATTTCCTCTTTTCTAAGCCGTTCCATATGATGAGCTCCTCTTTTCTCCTTTGCATAAAAACCTCAATGACCTTCCTATCAGACAGCCCATCATTTTAAATGCAGTCCATGATTATTGGACCAATTAATCTAGAGATAATACTTGAAAGTTTCCATATGCTCCTAAATGGTAGACTCTTGAGAAGTAAGACGCTAGCTTAGCCTCCAGCAGCAGTACCTGTCCAGCATCCAGACTGGAATGTCTGGTGGGAATAGCAGAACACTACTGCTCTCTAGCTGAACCTGGAAGCATTCACAAGTTTAGAACTTGTAGACAAGCTATTGGAAATGGAGTATGGGGATAGGACTCAAGGGTTTGAACCATGTTATACCGAATGTGCTTAAGTTCCTGTCTCTGGACACTTCTCCTCTACCCAAGAGCGCGATGGGTGATTTTGCTGCTGTTGATGAGGAAATGCTCAGGAACGTAGTAGTGCAGCTATCTTCTGAAACTGTGTACTTAGTGATGTAATTATTTAATGCAGCTTTTACCATGTGGCTCATTTGAGTCCAGTCCAGGTAGTGTCCTGTCCTCATGGCCTTGTCCCTCAGCTTTGTGTTTGTAGTGTTGGTTAGTTTGCGCAGTAAAATGACAATCATACTCTAGTGAGAAATGTCAGACACAAGTTATTAGGTTTGCCAGCCTATAAATAGAAGATGGCACATTTTCACAGCCCGCATTATCATTTGCCAACAGATGCACCGGGGAGAGAGAGAGAGACCGAAACAGTCCATTTAGCGACGAGAAATAAAACTCTATTTGTTTTAATCATTAAACAAGGGGGAAGTTATTGAACTGAAATATGTGCAGCGATATTAGGTGGTGCTAAATAGCTCAGGCTGCGCAGTGAGGAATTTCAAACAGCCAGAGGTCACACAGAGTCCAATAACAATGGATGTATGGATATGCATGGGAAATCAGCGGGGGTGAAAATGAATGCACGCTCATTACAGCTCCCTTGTTTTCTGCACTTCCATCTCTGAAATTAAAGGAAAGGACCAGACGCGAGTAAAAAGTGGGGCAGACGAGGCAGCTCTCTGATAGGCTGCTCTGTGCCTGTCTGAGCTGTGGTTTTATCTTGAAAGCAGGAACAGCTTGTCAGAGGTAGAGAAACTTTATTAAGGTGACTGAGGGAGAAAATCACACTCTCAGCCCTCTATTAGGTGATATACCAATATTAATATAGCTCTGTTACCTGTTTGTTTCCT
>JBBMJY010000017.1:10547759-10588562 GCA_037833715.1 Toxotes lorentzi | reverse complement strand
CTTGCCCACTGACCCTGTGGGTGTTCTTTTTCCTCCAAGCTCATGTCCTGAGACCTGGGATCTTGAGGGTCCTAGGACTGCACTTTTTTGGACAGAGATCTTGGAATCAGCTGGAGCCACTGTCCCAGGTTTGGGGGTCACAGCCCCTGAGCATTCCGACCACCACAGGGACCACTGTTGCCTTCACCTTCCACATCTTTTTTAGCTCTTCTTTCAGCCCACACTTCCTGATGTTGCTAAAAAATATATAAATCAGCAACATTGATATGAATGCAGAGGCTTTATTTTTGGTATTGACTGTATTGTTTTGATAAATCTTTATTGGTAGATGCCTGTGAACAGCTGGAGACTCCTGGAGGTGTAAATCACAGTCAAAGCAAACTAACCTGGTGAAACCTTAGTGAATACACCAACCACCCCGGTCTTCTTTTTCATTTCACACACACTGTACATAAGTGTATTGTGTGAGCTCAGAACTCCTGGGCTGAGAATAAGGTTCATACTGTTTTGTCTTGCATTGTCTTGCTCACTGCTTCTATTTCCACCCTGTTTTTTTTTTGGGTTTTTTTGCCGTTGTTATTGTTCGTCCAATGACCTCAAGAATATTTTCTTTACCGTGTAGGCTATAGAGATGTACTGTGTTGACAGTGTCTGGCTATTTTTTTTTTCCTACTTTTTTCCAGGTCAGTTTCATAACCAGCGTTGAGCCATGCTACAGAAACAAAGCAGACACTCGGGGGCTCAGGACAAAATTGAATCTGTGACCTTATCAAGAAGGTCTTGGGCACCAGTGAGGAGCAGGATGTTGCGGACTGTTGGCTGGGTGAGGGCGACATTCATTGAAATCAGACTGAAATATCTCAACTACTACTGGCTTTATTGTGTTAGGTTCATGTCCCCCTAAGGATGAACTCTAAAAACTTTGACGATGCTCTTACATCTAGCGCCATCATCAGGTCAGTGTTTTACGGGAGGAATCCCATTAATATTTAATGACAATACTGCCATGAGATGAGCATTAAAGTAGTGAGAAACCAGACTGTGCGAACCAATCAGCTCCCTGCTTAATTTCTTAATTTCCTCCCTCTGACCAGGCAACAGACGAGAATCAATCTGTATGCTAAGTTTCTCTGTGCTGATCCTGAAATGACAGCCATTATCCAGATTTACATTTTATCTCCTGCTAAAATAATGACAATAAATCATCGAGGAGGTGTCGCGGCTGTCGATAATTACACAGTGTGAGCGACCGGTGAGGAGTTGGAAATCTACTAACAGCCCAAGTCAGGAGGAGAAGATGACAGTGAAAAATGAGGCTCCTTCTCATACATGGGTGAACAAACGGAGCATGCATCATAAAGAGGCCATTTCACTTTGCTCATGCTCTAATGTTGTCTCCGATCTCACCGAATAATGTTTGTGTGAACGCCACGCACCTGATTTCCTGTTTTCTACGTCTCACTTCATGTCGCAAAGTGACAGCAATAGATTACCCAAAAGTAATAACTATCATCTGGGTTCACTATGGCTGTGATTTAGCCTTCATTCAGCTTTTATGGAACTATTTGGGGTGACATTTTTGGAAATTTCAAAGAGTAATGAACGGAAAGCACAAGTTGGAATATTTCCAGTTGCCAATCTGGCTTTGGATTTTTTTTTTTTTTTTTTAAATGGCATCTATGAAAAGGAACTACACTCGGTCAATGATTCAGTTTTTGATGATTGAAATCAGACGGGAACCACTAACCCAGTTCTAACACTGACCCAGAAGTGGAAAACGTCAATTCTGATTAACTTAAATGCCTGTTTTGTGTGGTTACCATTACATACAGGAGCAAAACGTGCATTTGTTGGGAACTATTTTCAGCGGCGAATGAATCCACATTTGTTGCGCTTGTAAGTATTCGGGGCAGCAGGACAACGTGCGTGGGATAGAGTCAAAATAAACTCCTGCGCATATGTTCATGGTGATGAAGGAACATGTCTCTCAGAGCAACTGATGAGTATGAGTTGTTTTTTTTTTTTTGAATTGCTGGCAACGGCTTCACTTTACTGTAATGTTGTGTGTTTTCTCAGACACATGGGTCACATCATTCTGTGCATCATCTGCGGTTACATACTGCAGATGACTCAGTTCACATTGGCCTCATACTCACAGCACAGGAAGTATATCTCTCCAAGTGCAGCTCTCCAATAACTGCATTAAGTACATTTATTCAAGTGCTGTCCTCAGGCTACACTTTTCAGGAGCACGTATATACTTATAATGAGGAGCTTCATTTAATGCAACTCAGTAGCATAGAAATATCCTTTTTTTTTATCTGCAGGGTAAAAAAAAGGTGAAAGTGCTGGAAACTCGTGTCACCAACATAATGAGTAACACCTCTATTCTCTGAAGAAGGAAGAAGACTCTAAAAATGTGGTTGAAAGCTCTGCAAAGGAATTTTGGAAGTTCCACTTTGTAATGATTAGGAGCTTTTAAATTTAATTACATTTCGATTTCAAAATAAAATCAATAAATAAATGATCATGCACCATTATAAGAAAATTTCTGCAGAAAATCTGAATGTGCCGCTTGGTGCATATCCAGGATAATTTGCTGTCAGAAAGCTGGGTATTTGTACAAGTGGATATGAGTGAGCACTCATCCAGGAAGACATGAAGTACTGTAGGTGATGTCCTAGGGACTTTCATTCATCCACATCCTGGAGACTTATCCTAAATATGGCCACTCACTACTGCACATTGTTCTTCTTATAGTATGTAAATAGCATGTTGACTTTACCGTAAATTAAACTAATACAATGTCCATCAACGTCAGTCATTGTTCCTCTGGTAAAAAATAATGGTATCTGGTCACAATGCAGGAAGAACAGAACATGCTGAGCCCTGATACACATATCCTCGCAGCTGTGGTCATTAACAGAGCCCAGGGTCCACCCCAGGGGCTCTACACATTGTCATGGTCCGTAAATAATGCTTTGTTATGTTTTGTCTTGTGTCCATGTTGTCTTGTGGTTTTCACTTTTATTTTGAAATTTTATCTCCTCTTGTTTCAGGTTGCTTGCCCTTCCTCTTGTTTCCCGACAGTGTGATTGTTTTCCCCGCCCTAATTGTTTCCACCTGTTTCCCATGACCTCGTGTATATATATTGTCTGCGTCTCCCTTTGTTCTGTGCCAGTTCGTCTTGTCCTCCGTCAAGGAGTCCTTGCCAATTGTTTAACCTTTTGTTCCTCATAAGAGTGATTTTTGGTTTCCGCGAAAGAGTCTTTTGTTTTAGTGTGCCTTTTTCCCCTATTGGGTGATCATTGTTTTGTTACTTTGTTTAATAAAGACTTTGCCTTTTGAATTCTCGCTTTGGAGTCGTGCATTTGGGTTCAGTCCACGTTCAGTCGTGACACACATTGATCAGGGTGCTCCACACACAGCATCCATGTGTAATGGGAGCTCCCTGCACACTGATTTGCACTGATCCCTCGGTCAGACTTGGGAAGAAGCAAAAACAAACGCTGAATTTTTTTTTTTCTTCATTTGAAGCCTTCCAATTTCATACGCAGCTGTTTTGGAAGTCACTTCATTTGAGGGTTACGGCCGCTGTTTGTTTGCGAGCTGCTGAGGCGGCAGGTTTTGTGCTGGTGTCGTCGTCAGCAGTTTGTAGATTGCCAATGTTTTTTGCGGAGCGCGAGGACGAAGAAAAAAAAAAAGATTTAAAAACAAAGTTAAAAGAAAGTGCTCTTGCAGATTTATTGAATGGCTAGAAGTATATAAGAAGCTTAGCGAGGCAGATGCTTAATAATGTCGGACTCTTAATTTGACTTTTATCGCCGTTTTTCTCCAACACATCAGAGCGTCCATACCTTATGTAAATACAAACTGGAAACTGAGTTTGGGAAGTTGGAAATCTCTTCTAAGGTATTGATCAACAGCTCCTAAAGTGATGCAGATTGTATACTGTGAATCTATACTATCATAGCAGTATAACTCAGAAATGAGATTACAGCCTGAGTGGCCCAGTGCAATCATTTCTAACTTTGAGAACACTGAGTCCATCAGTTTGTCATGTAACTTCTGCATCACCATAGACAGGGCTGGATTAACCAGCTCTGGACCCCAAAGGCAAGATTGAGCTGTGGGCCCCTTTATGGATCCCCCTTTTCTCTAAATTGACCAGGGATTGGATTTGAGACTACAAACAGAAAGCCTGAATTATAATCTAGGACCGTGGTGGACTTTGTTATGTTGTACTAGCAGTTTCAGCTGGCTTCTTCAGAGGTTAGCATGACTCATGAAGCCACAATAGCTGTCCAGCAATACTTGATTTTTGACTTCCCTACCATGCCATAAATATTTTAAACACCTTTCAAATATATAGTTTCATTTCTAAAAAAAAAAAAAAAAAAAAAAAAAAAGCAAATAGTACATTTGCTGGGGACTATTTTTAGTGGCGGATGAATCCACATTTGGTGGCAGGTTGAAATAAAACAGAATTATCTTTTGCTAAATAACTATGTAACTCAGTTTTTAAGAGAATCTTTCTTTCCTGTTTAGACTAATTGATGATTGCTCTCTTAACAGCATTAATCATGCATTAATGTCATTTATTTTTCACACCATCAGGTGCCTCAGGACTAAACCTACTTGTATGTTAAACTGCATATATAATCAAGGACTCATGAATACACATAGGGCCTTCTGATTACACCTCTGAAGATGTAAACAAGTATAATTAACGCTGCGATTATCAACTTTAGAGGAATTAATTACTTTTGATGTGTGAACATGTCAAGGAGCCCCCCCCAGGATTCTGTGAAATAAGGACCGTGTCATCCCGGCTTGCGTAGAGAACAATGGCTGCAGGTGTTTTTCATTTTAAAAAAATCAAAGGATCATCAAAGTCATTTCAATTCAAACTCTCTCATTTATACACAAACTCAAGTTGAAACTCGGCCTAGCCAAGATTAAACTCAGTTTTTAGACGTCCATTTGGTTGAACGTGAGGCCTTGTTCCAGGCAAACAAAAGCTGATCTTGTGGTAAAACCTCAAGTGGCTCCTTGAAGGTTACTGCTAATTAGGACTATTTATCAACACACTCCAGCCAATAGTGACAAGTACATGCTCTTTTCCCTGTTTCTCATTACCACTATCGGTAATGAGGAGGGAATATATCTTTGGATTTACATACAGGGGAGTTTGGGGAGTCGGTGCTGCTGTCAATAGGTCTATATGAATTAGGGAGCCCCTTTAAGTAAAATACTATATATATATAGAGAGAGAGAGATAGAGTTCGTGACAGGGCAGGCATCACCAGTCAGTGCAAAAGAGATTTGGTTATTGTAGATGGCTCAGTCACTGCACGTTCTTACCTCAGAGACATCATAGAACCCATCATCATTCTCCAATTCCACCAGCACACCCCCAACTTTCTGTTCATGGATGATAATGCTCCGCCACATCGTGCCAGAATTGTCACAGCTCGACTTCAGGAAGTCGGAGTGCCTCATATGGAGACCGGATGATTGTACCCCACCCCTACGTGACCTGGCAGAACTGTGTAGAGCACTTGTGGAAGAGTGGAACGCATTTCCTCAGAACAACAGAACAGAACAGAACAACATGAGGCTAGTGAGGAGCATGAGATGTCGCTGTCAAGCTGTCATTGCAGCAAATGGTGGAATAGCATATATATATATATATATATATATAACATTATGAAATAAACTATATATTTTATATATACATAAACCTGTTGTTACTGATAAGACTTTAGTACTGTTTCCAGGCATTTGGATGTATATATTTAATTTTTCCTCTACATTAATAGTGTTTTAATTAATTTTTTATTTACAGTTAAGACCCTTTAGTGCATTATAGTGAACTTATATTAAAACCACTTCATTTGAAATGCGAAACACAACATACCACACTGTCCTTTGACAGCTTCTAAAGCCCCTGCCTTTGTTGCCATTCAAATGGGAATAAAAGTTTGCCCAAAAGCTGTGGTGACCTTGTGTTACTGAACAGAGACAGTTTGTGATAGGAGCAGGATTTAGGCAGAAAACAGACATTCTTATCTGCTAATTATGGGTACAATACTGTCACCTTTCATTCCATTTGATACCTGCTATCTAAGCTGGAACAAATAAAGGATGTGAATCCAAATATGACGTACAGTATGCACTCCAGGCAACACAGGAACTGAAGATGAGCATGAGGGAATATCTCGGCGCAGGGTTAATCCGGTTCTTTTATTTGCTCGGAGATTACCCGGGCCAGGTTGATTTAATCGTACACATTAACGGAGCTAATTAAAATCTCTGCACCCATGTTGGTGAAAGGGCCTTCAGAATAGAATTACCTTCAGACATTGCTCGTCCTCCAGGTTATTGGCATGCAGGGACCGTGCGGCTTCTCGGCACGTTTGACAAGTCTTATCTTCTGCGGTCGTCCACAGGTGTTCCCTGTCACAGGCGTGCCGTCAAAATGCTGTGCAGAGGCTGGGCAGCAAGCCAAACACTATTTACCCATCAAATTACAGGCAGGTTGCTTGGTCCCTGGAAGCAAAGCATAGTAACTAACAGTTACGAGCTACAAACAAACATTTTTGATCTATTTTGACAAAAACAACACAAACACGAACATTTAGGCGCTTGTCAAAACCCCCATTACATGTGCAGTGATGAAAAAACTGGAGGCTGGTCCTGCACCTCTTTGGTACCAGACCCTTGGATCTCCTCCAGGGGTTGTAGATTCTCCAGATCTCGATAATTAAGTTGGTGAGTGTAAATGTTATCGCAACCATTAGAAATGAAAGCTTCGATTCCAAACACAAGAGCCAGATAGTGAGAAATGATATCTCGTCTAATGCAGACTTTCCTTTCACTGTCCGGCGATTCATTCATTCACTTTCCCAGACAATAGATACAATACCAATCAAACGCTGGAGCCGCTTTTGGGCATTTCCATTTAAATGTCTTTGGCTCGGTCTTGAGTCGAGTTTGTAGTGTGAGAAGAATGAGTGTTATTTTCTAAAACAGCCTTTGGTTATTCCATTTGTCAGGCTTTTCAGCCCCGTGCTGGAAATGTTGTTGAGTTCTGTTTGATCCGGCAGCCAGCTGGTAGACACTGACAAAGGACTTGTTGGAGCTGATTACCTTCAAAAACTGGCATGTTAAGCCAGACCCTCCAAATCAGAGAAAATATATTTCATAGCGGGCTATGTCAGAATTAGCCGAGGATGTGTTACCAGATGGAAAAAACAACACAGCTTCAGCTCAGTTGTTTATCTTTAAAGTTGACAGATTAGCAGCTTTTTTCTTCAATCAAAGGCATATGGCTCCTCGAGGTTCTTGGACTTTTTATCTTTGATAAAGGTATAATATGCTTCTGGCTGACTGTGCACTGGAGATAGAAAATAAAAAAGAAAACAGTTTGATAGGCCCCTCTTTGCTTTCTTGATGTGTCCTTGTAAAGCGGCTATTAAGTTGTCTTCAGAGACAAATTACAGTACTGATAAACTGAGCATGTTTGTTGATCTGACTGATCTCGCTGAGCCCATTAAGGAAGCCAGAAGGTATGAGATGTCTCTGTAATAGCCAAACAAGCATCAGATAACATCACACACCGCCATTAAGGCGAAACAGATCTTTCATGGAGTGCATTCAGTTCCACATTAGTGCGTTGTCTTTGCCTTGATGTCCTCCCTTCAGCGAGCCCTCTAGTGATTATAGAATCAACAGAAGGTGAAACTGAACGTTTCTCACAACCAGCAGAGATGATGGAACAAAACTCAGTCATCAGAACTTCAGTCATCAGGCTCAGTAGAAAGTTAAGCCCGTTGACCACTTTCATTTTCTCGATAATAATTCATTATTAATTAGAGCTGGCGCTTTTATCATCCTTAATTAATGCAAAGTGACTCGGGTCTTTCTTTCATTTGACCATGGAAAAAACATACATATGTATAACGGTATATCTAACATATGGATTCATGCTGTCAGTGCTGTGTATGTCCACCTGTAGGCTAATTTGAAATTCAGCTTGTTTAATGCTGGAAACCATTGGTGGCGACAGAGCCTCAGGCAGCCGGGCATGAGGAGGCATCAGATTGCTGGATTACTTGTGACATTTTGGGGGCTATTGTTTTCACAGCTCATAAGGTACCTAAATCAAGTTTCGACATTTCACACCTGTAGCTGTAGAGCGAAACGCATGCCCTCGCTGCATTGCATCGCAGGAGTACAAGCTGCAGAGGAGTGCGGTGTGTAGCAGAGCAAATAAAAGACAGAGAACGCGAGATTAAACGACAAATAATAAGTGCTGCACTGAACTTTATCTTAAAATACAGGATTAAGGAAGAATGATGGTGCTGATTCAGAGGTCAGAGAGAAGTTGCTGTAAAAGAGAAAGTGTTGCTTAGTTATCCAGACTACACACTGTGAAATGTAGCTGGACTTTTTTGTTGAATGGTCTTACAGTCAGAGACCATTCGGTAGGAACTGACAGTGCAGAGCAACTGGAAATGTCCACTGTCAACCACAGATGGACTGGCAGTCAGGGAGACTCAATAACCTCTCATTGCCTTGAACTCTGGCCAGCGGCTCATAATACAATAATGAGATACGCATGCTTTTTCTCCCGCAGTGAAGGAGGCCCCTGACGGCTCACCGTGACTGATAATGGCGACATCAAGAAAGAACATGGCGTATCTCGTTTCACCGAAACAACAAACCGCATGTGCCGACGGGTGCCTGGAGGCCTGGGCGCATTGTCATGAAGCTGAAGTACCTTCCTCTGTCTTTGTTCTCTTTCACTGAGGCCAACGCTACGCACGAGTGACTCGCTGGGGCGAATGATTTGCCGCACAAACTATCAGCTCAGACACCGAAACACCATCCGTTCGAATTTGTATTGCGCTGTTACACACTGCTCGAAGAGGTGTGTCTGTTTTTTGTTTTTTTTTCCCAAAATAGAAGAGACGAGGACCGGCACTGTTTGCCGTCCTGCCCCCCCCCCCCACCCCCCCCCCTTCTCCGGAAATCCCAACATGAGACAAACAAACATCCTCCCCACGATACATTAGCTATTCATTCACATTTGCATGGTTATGTCGAATGCTGCCAAGACTCACTCTCTGTGCAATGCTAATCAATTCCTGCAGCGGCTGGATAAGACCACTGCACCCTCCCTTTGAGCGAGAGCCAACACTAATATGAATGACTCATTTGCAATGTAAAACAAGATCAATTAGTAATCCAGCATAGAGGGTGCATGCAAACCACCCCTTAACCTAAAATATAAAAACCTGCTTCTTGAAATGACGGCACGTTGTGGTGTTTTATGTCTAACAGGATTACACAGTTCTGCATGGGCTACAGTGGATTGTGAGGCTGTAAAGGAATCTGTTTCTCTGTAAGGAAAATAAAAGAAACCTATTGCACAGTTGACTCAAACAATCTTTCAGCGCGATTACCGACCTTTCCTTTCGATGCTTTATTGAGGTCACCGCAATTGTATTCAATTCAAATGATTCTGAACGCATCGCGACCTTTTGCAAACCCCCCCCAACCCCCAATCGAAACGAGCCAAAATATCGGAGAACCTTGTCCGTCATTGTTTATCTCTTTCCCCCTTTCTCCGTCTCCTCACTTCCTCCAAGCGCCGCAGTGAAGCAAGAAGATTACTGCATAATTCAAAATGCAGGGGTTGAGGACCTCATTTGGGGGATATTGCATCTCTTATCCTGTATCGCAGCTGAGGACCCCCAGCTGTGGCACTTCCCAAAAAGAAAACCCTCTTCATACTCTCTGAGTGTCAGAAATGTTTAATTATCTTGTTAAGGCACAAGGGGTTTTTTTTTGTGTGTGTGTGTCCCAGGTTCAAAGTATCATTGGAGGGAATGGGTTTCATATCTGTAAGCCCTGCAGATGCTGGACTAAGACTTTAACGGGAGTGCTCCTAGTAGAGGGTGGCAAATTTTTTTGGTTGGTTTTTTTGTTTTTTTGTTGTTTTTTTTTTTGCATGGTTGTGTTCGCACTGTTTGCATTGCAGGAAATCAAGGTTAAGCCAGGGTTAAGATAGGGTTGATCTGGGGTTAAACTGGAGTGAAGCCAGGGTGAAGTGTCATGTGAAGATTTAATTTATGATCACATGGCTGTGCTTCTTCAAAGAGAAGCAGTAAGGATGTCAGAAGAGCTTGAGTTGTGCTACACAACCTATGCATTGGAGAATAATGTAGAAAAAATAGTATATGCCACTAATAACTGATGGCATACAGTGCTTTAATGCCACAATTAATATAATCCCAGGCTGTTATTTGATCCTATTCAGTGGCCACATTTCATCTGCAGTCATGGATGAGGCCTCCTAGTGAGTGCTGGATTATAAATGCAGAGAAAGAGGGACTCAGGCTATCAAAAGCCCCCCCCCTTAGAGGAACAGCTCCCGAGCTCATCCCCACTGATGTAAAGCAAGCAGAGGAACCCCGCCGTGAAGCCACATCACATAGGTGTCACGGATACGGTTGGATGTGTGGCACATGTCAAAGCAGTCCAATGACGGGAGGTTCAAAAGCTCGATCGTATCCGGCCGACTCCAAGGCGCCGTACTTATCTTTTCCTATTTAAACGCAGTCAAAGTGATAAGAGCTGTTTTCTCTGACCCTTTTGTAGATTTGCATTTCAAAGCCAGTGGAACATGTGTGGCGGGAAGTGGAGTACGTGCCACAATCAGTGGCGTTAATATATTAAAATGTGGTCGCCACTCAGAGGAGCATTTTGTTTTGCTGCACAAACTCCTTTTTTTTTTTTTTTTACTGAAAGAAATAGCAGGTTATCAGTGCTGAGGCGTAGCTGAGGGCGACGTGGAGACCCTGGCGTGGCCGGCTAGCCACTTCCCACTGCTGGCCCTCTTCCACCAGCAAGAACCCTGTCACATTTTGTTGACACTGGTCTTAGTTTTGTCTTGTGCCCCTCTGAGCTCCTTACCTCCAAGGGTGAACCCAACCTCCTGCCACTCGTCCATCCACAATCCCATGCTCCCCACAGCCTCCAACAACAAAAATATTATGGGGGTGCAGCCATTAGCACTGCTGCCTCACATCAAGAAGGTCCCAGGTTCAAATCTGGGACCTTCAATTCTTCATTTGCATGTTCTCCCCCTGGCTTGCATGGGTTCCCTCTGTGTTTTCCAGTTTCTGTCCCCCAAAGACTCCAGCCCCCCTGGATTCTGGGAAATATTAGACACAAAAAAAATAAAAATAAATAAAGTTGCTTGAAGTCTGGTCTTGTTCCGTGCCACACCCGTACGGAGAAGCCTGGACTCATTGTTCGTGCTTGTTTTAATTGCACCACAGCCCATATATCTCCTCTTACTCTGTGAGCTCTGCCACCCCTCTAAGCTCATTTATAATTCAGTGTGAGTGCGCTCCTTGACACAGTGCAATTAATTAGTCTTTTTGTTCATTAAAGGCATGCCTTTTAGAAGCCTATCATGTTTTATTTTTGTTTTAATTACTTTGTGCTTTGGCAGGCTTCTATGTGAAAGATTTATGGAAGGCAGGCCCTGACCACTATCCAATTAAGAAGGAGATCTCCTTGTTTATCCATCCAGATGAGGAGAGCCGGACATCAAGTGTGGCTTTTAAAAGAGAAATCTCTGAAGATGAAATATGAAAATATGACTCATGCGTTCCTTGAGTCGAGAAAATCTGAAATCTGGACGCTCTTCACCTCTGATCATCAGAGAACTTGTAAATGATCCAGGCAACACTGCTAAAGAAATGGTGATGAGAAGTAAGACCTTCAAAAGTCTCAGTTAAAATTCATAGATGACGTGGCAATGTTGGAGTAATACTGATAAATATATTTACAATTTCATTACAATAGATTGTAAATACTATTTTAAAGGAGATTTAGTTTGGGTTCAACCTGTGATTACTTCCTTCTTCTTTCCTCCTCACCAAATAACCTCATCAATATTAAGAAATGTGATGTCGAATTGCTCTTTAAATTATTCTGTTCTTCTTCATCTGGTCTAATCTGATGAAGAAAGATGAAGAAGAAGTAGATCTGTCACTTGTAGCAGCCTTATTATATATTGCATTATTTTATTTGGCCTTAATTCCTGCACAGTATGTTCATGGCTTATGCAACCTGGACGCAAGCTGATTCTGTGGTGATAAACAGGTTTACAGGTAGACTCATGGACAAGTGAGCAGGCAGGTATACGGGCCTGACACAGGCAGGTGTACTGGTCCGATGTAGGCAGGTATACAGGCCTGATACCTGTATTCTTTACAGGTAGTCAACAGGTGAACAACTGGACAGGGAGGAGGGAGGACAGGAAAAAAAAAAGTCTGGGGACATCTGGTAGGAGGATGGACATTAAGTCATTGACGTAGTATTTTAGTTGAAAGGTCACAAACGTGATGAAATCATGAGAATTTTTGTGAGTATTTTGATTTCAACAGAATTTATGTGCTATGTGCTTGGACAGGCTAATTTTTGGGGTGTGTGTATCCTTTTACCTGCAGGCTGTTGTGAAGAGGACATGAACATGACCCTCTGGAGGCTAACGATCCCTGCGTCCTGAAAAGGACTCAGCTTTCTTGCAGAGTATGTACAGATTGTGGTTTTTAAGTTGTTTGTTTGCATTTGGCTACTTGAGCACCTAATTGACTGGTGAAGTGATGATAACACAGTCCTACAGAGCTGAACCTCAGGCTAGAATATACAGAAAAATAAAAAATAAAAAAAGAAGGATGGACTTAAAACCAGGCAAAGTTCAGGCGTCTTTGTTTGCTGGTATCTGCAAGGCAAAATGTTATTGGTCCACTAAAAGAGAGAGAGGGATGAAAGTGAGAGACACATCTGGTCAACTGAAAACTTACGACTCCCTCAGGACCTCCTAAGAGTGCCTCCGCCGGCGAACACTGCTCCCTTTGCTTTTAATTAGACAAGTAGTCGGGAGACCCTGATTTGCAGTCTAAATTTTCCGGAAACTGTTTGATCCTCAGTGGTCTGCAATGTCAAGCTACAGTGATGTAGCATCGCCATGCAAAACAGATAGAAATTGGAAGTCTTGCCTATTAATTTTGACTCTCTGAGGCACTGGCTGTGTCACAGGGGATTGTTAAAGTTATCCCTGAATATAAAATCCCACCAGCTCCAGCTCTAATGCAACTTTAACTCACATGAATTGTGCCTTTTTCCTTTTTTTGTCAGATCAAGCAAAGCGTCAACGTTAAACCAGCCGTGCTCATTAGCATGCAAACGTACGCATCGACCCGGCCACCTCGACACAAGGCTGCAGTCAGGCTGAATGACAATCAGGCCTCCTGCAGCAGGAGCTTCGACGCAAAGAGCGCACAAAGGAGGTATGATGTCATGCAAACACACACACATATGTATACGCAGTTAGCGCTGCAGAGCATCCGGGTTGCTAAATTCACTCAAGCCACGTACGTACTCCCCATTGAATGCAGCCTCCTTCCTCAAATGTGGCGACCCAGGCCCCAGCTGTGGCCCAGCTGAGGTCAAGTCTATCAAAGCACAGCTGGAGCGTTTAGTCAGTGAGTTCATGGAGGGATAAGTGCACTGAGATACACCTCTGCTGCATTCTTCCAAAGGAATTCTGGAGATAACTGGACTGGAGAGCTGGATTCCTTCCTGCAGGCGTGTACCTGACTTAAGCTCAATCAATCAGCATTGTCTGTGGCTTTAAGCTCCTGCTACTGCAGTTATATCAGTAATCCCCTACAAGGGCTACTGCATTAAGATGAATCCGCTGCAAATTGGATATTGCACAGGAACAATGCTATTCCACTCCCGGGTTAGATTGTTTCTCAACTGTTCTTCATTAGAGGACAATGGCTTTGGGCTTCACACTGGACAGGTAGGCAATACAATTCTGTTAAGACCTGAGGATCCTTGGGGCAGAAATTAGCGGCTGTTCCCCAACTGTCCAAGAGCACATTAGCAGCAGACAGGCACAGCAGCCTGTGGAAGACCTGCTGAGGAGATAAGAGCAAACAAGACATTTTAAAGTGGGAGCCAGGAGTTTTGTTTACTTCCTCTTAAAAACCATGAGTGAAATCCTTCAGAGGTCGCAGTGTTTTAAAAGGTAGATGGAGGGAGCGTAAATGCAGCATAAAACCTTCTGAACATCCTGAAAATGTCTAACTTTAATTGGATTCAGATTAAAATCAGATTAAAATCATAAATACTATTCACTTCCGTGTATGCAGAGGACCTGAGAAATTATGTCAAGTACTTATTCAGATAAACTTCATGGAAAAGGCTCCATCAGGAAACAGTTCCAAAGCAGTGCTGCTTCAGTGATACTACAAACATGAAGAAAAAAAAAATTCTACCTGCCCCTGATTTTTAAATAAAAGGTTCACTGAGCTCTTCCAGATAAGATAAATAACGTCCGTGTAGCGCTGATGATGAAGGGTGACATCTCCCAATCAGAATCAGTGACAACTTTTCCACCCAATATTCGCCCTCACATCTCCTCAGAGTGAGGGAATCCCAGCCGAACACTGCTGGATTTCACGCCGCGTATTAGTGAAGAGTCTTAGAGCGTAAGATTATTTCAGCGCCGCGTACGGAGGACAGTGACATGAAAAAATGGGAGAGGAAGAGAAAGGGATGACATCCACTAAAGTTCATGAATCACATCCCAGTCTCTAACAGGATTATATGGTCTGCACTTTGGCTTTCAGAGCCACCAGAGCGGCACACTGCAGGCTCGGCAGTTTATGTTGTGGCCTCGAGCACTGATGTTGGATCAGAGCTGCTGCTATCAGGACTGAAGACAGTTAGGGTTAAGATATTTATTACTGTTGTTGACATTCAACTATGTTAATGTTAAAGTTGTTACAGTTGTTCTTTTGTTCTAAGTTCCTCAGTTTACGTCATGGTGGGAGTCTCAATTAAATGACTCTCACTCACACTCATTATCAAAGTAGATCTAGACTTAGTCATTCAATCTAAAATAATAATTCACATTGTTCACTGGCCCCGTCCACCCTGCTTGCTAGTAAACATAACAATTACACCAACAATATTATTAGTATGACTTTGATTGGGGCGACACGGTTGTCACCTCATAGCAAGAAGGTTTTGGGTTCGAATCCAGAATTTGAATTTCTGTGTGGAGTTTGCATGTTCTCGATGTGCTTCTGTGGGTTCCCTTCGGGTTTTTAGGATTCCTTCCACAGTCCAAAGACAAGCAGATTAGGTTCAGGGTTCTGTCCAGAGTATGCCTCTCACCCTGGGATTGGCTCCAGCCACCCATGACCCTTAAGAGGATTAGCGTTATAGATAATGGATGGCTATCTTCTTTTGAACTAGTCTGGCCTAAGTACACCTACAGCTCAGTATTTCAATTATAATACGTAGGTAAGACCCATCCATGCCCATCCATGAAGATACCATCCTGGACTTGTACTGTAAGTCTATCTTCTCTTTTATTGTTGGGGATAGTTGACATAAACGAATGTGGACCTCTTATTTTGGTGAATTTGATCAGCTGTACTATTTCTATAGTTATCATTCATCTTAATATAGACTGAAGTCACTGAACTGAAATATGTTTTTTTTTTTTTTTTAAATACAAAAAACAGGACTTTTGCCTCAGAAAGTTGTATATTTGATCTGCACAGGATGCCGTGAATGCGGGTTGAATTTTCAAAATGTTCCATCTGGTATTACACACGATATCAAATAAGTGCGGGACAGGAAAATGTATCGGTTGAGTAGATAGAGGAGCAGAGGGACGGGAGCAGCCTATGAAAGACGGAGGAGACAGCGATGTTTGTGCACAGACTTCTTCACCTCTCCCAACAGCCAGCCTTATCTGACGTTCACTTGTAGTGGAAGGCTTCAGGAAGTTTGGGAGGAAAGTGGGGCAGGTAGACTTACAAAGGCCCATCACTTTCTTTATATAGTACACTGCCTGTCCAGAATATAGATCAGGTTGCTGCACGGTATCTGCTCCTTGCTGTTATGTCCTTGAGAAAGCAAAGGGGAGGGAAAGGGATCCAATGCCAGCTCTAGTGTAGGAAGGTTAGGGTGGTGGGGTAGTGTTGGTCCATGGTTGTTTTCTGACACTAACCTTAAAAAAAGGGGGGTAACAGGGTTGGAAAACATTGAAGTTAAACATTAGGAAGCAAAAGAAATCCGTCTAACGAACATTTGTCAGTTTGTGTGGTCACATAAAAATAATACACCGTGTCCTACAAATCTTTACTTTAATTAAGCGCTAAGTTTTTTACTTTGGATGTTGAACATTTCATCTAGCTGCTCTCTCTCCCTCTTTCTTTCTAAGTGTCACAAGGTCAGTTTTCTCTCGGACGGAGATAAGGGAGCATTCCCCATCAGCGCTAGCAGAGGTCTCTGAGAACACCTGATAACACCGCACCTCCCGTTATCTTTCATGTTAAAATCCCTCGCCTTGTTAGTATGTTAAATGATGGATCGTCCTCTTGGAGTATAAGGGGGCCTGCATACCCTTGCAGCTTGGAAACCTCAGTGCCCTCCAGCCTGATGATAGATTACTCGTCCTTTATCTCTACCGGTTGATTATTCCTCCTCGATCATGAAAGTTAAGTCTGAGCAAGGGTGATGTGATGCATTGAAGGGTGTGTGATCGCCTTGTAATGTAGTGTGATTATGCTCAGGTTCATTTTTACCTCGTTATCAGTCTGCTTATTGTTGCTGCGATGCCGTCACACTGAGACTTCCTGTTCGAAGGATGGACGGCAAACGGCAGGAGATGCACCCCAGCACCTGTCACATGATGTCTTATTTGTGGCAGATGTGAATTTAATGTAATCAACAGGGAATATGACACGTATTAAGTGGCTTCCTCATTTGGTATCTCTAACATCATCAGCCATCGGGAGAACGGCCTATTTAAACCTCCTATCAGAGCATTATTAAGCCAACAATCACTCACACAGTAAGAGACTAATTACAAGACATACATACTAAAGGAGGGAGGGGCATTTTACAAGATTGCCTATTATTACTGTCATTATTAATAATCCAGGCTGGACTGTTTAACTTCATACAATACGAGGCTTACCATGATTCCGCATGATGTCTAACCTTCGGATGGAAATGACAGCCGACACAATGTGTCTGTTGCTTCCTTGTGGGTTTTTACTTATAGTTTCCTTCACCCTAGGGACACAAAGGCGAAACAGCCCATGCGGGACTGTCTGTGCTGGGAAAAGATGAAGATGAAGAAGAATGAATTCTTCATTTTCATCCAATCCCTACATAGTTTGCAGTTACATAGGTATACCAAACTCTTAGCCTTAGAGTCTAAGGGTACTGGACTTTGGGTGGAACCCTCCATGTATTTGTGAGGTGTTTTTGTGTCTTGACATGTATCTGATGACAGGTTATGGCATATGTGTTGAAGGCCAGGACCCACAAATATATAGTACAGTATCACCCTGTTAGTCCAGTTCTGCGCCCCCTCCCAAAAATTCGTAAGAACTTGTAAGTCCGTTGGATTTACAGGTGTCACATCATTGATGGAATCCATTTCTCAGTGTTTTGGATTACAACATTAAGAACTTGGTTCTACCTGAGAAGACCTTTTGGACCTTTTGGACCATGGACCTTTTGAATAAACTGATGGATGTAGCTCATCAACATAGAGGAGAGGCTATGAGATACGTTTTGGATTAAAGATCTATCACATCCTCTTTCTGATGCTATTCTTAAATTAACTACTAATGGCTAAATAACAGAAATACCAATGCTAATGCGACAGCAGCCAGAATTAGAGTTAAAATAAGGCAGGCTGATGTTAGTTTTTAAGCTAGGCGAAAAGGGATGACACAGTGCAGATTATTCCAGTTTAAATTGAATGTGTTGTCATCATTGTTTTCACACCCATGCACACACACAAACACACACACACACACACACACACACACACACACACACACACACACACATGCATACAATACAGTAAAAAACTAATACTGTGCACGCAATGTTACAGAGATAAACACAGGTTTGGCTGGGAGAAAAATGACTCTGTTATTGGGTCCCTAATAGAATTGGAGCTCTGTGGTGGGTGGGGGGGTGCTGACGTTTCCTGTGTTGTTAGCGGTGTGTGTGTGTGTGTGTGTGTGTGTGTGTGTGTCATGGTTCGTGTGCTGGCAGCTCCTCCACATCTGTGTCTCAATGTTGCGTTAACACAACTTTACACGCCGCTCATGTCGCTGCTGACAGTGACGAGCAACAGCGAGCAGCAACCAGCAGCGTCTGTCTGCAGAGGGTGGCAGTAGGTGGTGTGTATGTCAGTGTGTATAGTAGGGGTAAAACAAGATTGGGGGGGGGGGGTCTATAGAATTATTCATGGCTACTCTTTTTTTTTTTTGTTCAACGGAGCGTTAGGCAGCAGCTGCAGCGACAAACATCAGCCCCATGGTACATTTTTGAGATGAGAAAATAACCTAAATCAATATCCCCACTGTTGATGCCCATGTGGCAGAGATGGTGTGTATGAAATATGCATGCCTTTCTCGATCAGAAAATATTGTTCTTGTGGAACCGCAGCAGCCTTTTACACCATATTTCTCATTTCTCGCACAACAAAGTTGAGCCATTTTTTGGATTCGTTTGAAATTCAACCAATATAAAATTTGAGGACGCGTGACCAATGAAATGCAAGGGTCAATGTGGTGCAGAGAGAGTAAAAATAAATTTGAGAAACCATTAATCTCCACTGAAATAGAGGGGAGGTGGGGGTACTGGAGCCTGAAACTTTGCTGAACATCCAGCCATGCTTCCACCACCTTCTACAACATGTAGAATCTTTGTAGTTTGTCACCTTGCCACAATTGCCCCCTTGCTACCCTGGCCCTTTGTAAGGTGCCACTTTGCCAACAACAATTGCAGGCTGTCACCTTCCCACCACCACCATCGGTGTCTAGGCACCAGGGGGGAGTTTCCTTCACATCTAATACATAGGATTTCTTCCATTGGGGGTTTCCTTCCTGCCAGGGTCCAAGCATTTGCATTTAACGCATTGACTTTGATGTAGCATGTAGCTTTCCAAAGATCAGTTTGCGGAATATTTTCCTTCTCATGCATTTAGTGGGAGGCATTTTCATGCACTTAAAAAAATTATACCAAGCAGTATTGTCATAATAAGAGACTAATTATAAAGCTCTTCAGGAAATGGCCTGATGTCACCAACTTTTTAATGAGAATAAATCAATTCTGCATACTGCAGATCCAATTGAACTTAACTGGGCTTCATAAATTGGGTTCATTAGTGAGTGGAGTGCACAATGATGGTCCAAAAATATATTTCTGCCTCAGTCAAAATGAGCAAGCATACTTCAGTTTGATTTAACAAAACATTGGAGGGCAATTTTGAGTGTGATTGTTGGGAGGCAGAGATAATAAAATATTTCTGACATTTAAATCTGTGTCAGCTCAGATTAATTAGTGCGCATTTACCAAATGTTGCCAAGCAACGCAGATTCTTCAGCGGCAAATTGACCTTTGACCAACAGAAGTTGATCAGAAGCTGCAGTCAGGATGATGCAGGGAGGAAGGGGAGTGAGTGATGGGGAATGATGGTGCTATCACTATCACACCGTCCAAGGATACACAAGGAGGACAGAAACTCAGACATGCGGCCGGGGGTGGAAACGGCCTCGAAAGCTCCTTGTGACATTTTGATTTCTTTGCCGCCATGCTATACTGAAAAGCTGACATTATTCCCCTCTTTCTTTAATAGTGTCACTGCTGTCCTGGAAGTATTACTCAGGAGGCCCTGGGTCCATCTTGTGGTCCATCAACACAGGGTTTCACTTCTGTCTTCTTTCCTGGAAGCACTTTCCTGGCTTTCAGGCTGCATGGGACAAATATGGAAGTTAGAAGAGATTCTGACATATCTCACGAGTCTCGAGCCAGTATACATGTATCTCTTAGTACATTAATTATGAATCATTAATTTTGACAACCATATATTGCTATTTCTAAGTAAATTGGGCTTCTAGTCCTAGGGTGTTTGAGTTTACCAATACTGGGTATTTCATACATTTCATGCCACAACATGAATTGCCACTACAGAGTGAAAGTATAACAATATGTCGACGATTTACTGAAGTTACTGTGATTATACGATGCCATATGTGTATTTTAACAATAAAACAATACTCACTCATATTTATCATGGCAGTAATCGACAATTTATTTGTGCATTTGTTTTCTTCAGAAAGTCGTGGTCCAGCTCTGATCCCTGTGCTGCTTGAACCGGGAAACAAGAGGTGGTCTGCTTAAAGGTTTTGGACCCACTTTCACCACCTTAACTGCCAATTGCCGACCCTCTCCAATCAAACCTTCCAATCTGAAGTCTCCTTCTGAAAAGACGTTGCAACCTCAACCTCCATTCCTCATCACCACCACCAGCACCTCAGCTCAGAGAGGAGTCTCCTTCACATCTAATCCATAGGATCGCTTCCCATGGTGATCTACTTCCTATCGGGGTCTAAGCGACAAAGTCTGCTCTACCTGACTCCAACATTATGCATGAGAGCTGCATGTGCTACACATCCTTCCTTTCAACCTCATATAGGGCACATTATTTCTTGCACTGGCTGAGAACACTGACCTAGAATGTAAATTAGAGTCTCAGTATGGATGTAATTCCCGGGGATACTAGTCTAGTAAATGCAGCATTTTATTAGATGTTTTGAAGTGTAACCTACAAAAGCTTCATTGGATTATTCAACAAATAGAGAAATGTTAGATTTTAATTAGCCTCCACTACTGCTAATCGCCAGTCACCGACTCTCTGGGAGCAGTGTGTGACTGAGCTGAAGGGACTCTGCTACCTTTCAAGACCAAGATATCAATCACTGGCTGATGTGAGGACAGCGGCGAGAGAGAGACCGCCTCGGGCTGGAGACACTCTGAGGATTCATTCTGGTTTTTTTTCCTTTCAGGACACTAGGTCATTACTGAGAGAGGACTGCAGGAAAAAAAGCAATACAAAGCACTGAAACAATTTGGGAATTTATTGTGGAAAATTTGAACCATAAGCCCCCAAAAACACCATCATCGTCCAGAGGTAGTACCATGAAACCATGATCAGTATTTCCATTGCTAGCTGAGTTTGAAAATTCATTCTTGACCATGGAAACACAGCAGAACATTAACAATTACTACTAATTAAAAATGATCAAGCAAATAAAGTCAATTTACCATTGAAATGACACATGGATATCACAAGGCAGCCGTTTGAAAACACCTCAAGTGAGCAGCATCACACTCTGGTTATTTAAAGAAGACTGTTGTTTAAAGGTGCTAATCCATCAACCAACAGGTGCTGGCTGCACCCTGGGGCTCCATCTGCTGAGCTGGAGCCTTGGAAAACAAAGGCAGCCTCTCTTCAGGGGCCCTTCTTGGAGCCTGTTTATCCCACGTTGATTTCAGAAATAACCCATTTGAGGTTTGGTAATAGCCGCAATCAATAACTGATGTCTCTTCTCTGTCAGGTGTGAAAGTCCTAGCTCAGAGGCACACAACATGACTCCAATGCTGCACTGTTTACTACCTGCTACACTCAGACAAGTAACGGAAAGTTTATCTCAGTCCTAGTAGGACCAGGACTAAGCTAAGCACCATTTCCACTCTTGGAACGGAGGTGGAGGTCCTGTTGCTCCAACGCCTGTAGCATTATGATTGTCACTCCCTGACCTGATCCATGGATGTTACATCCCCTATGTTGATGATGCAACATAAGGGTTTTTAAATGTGTGTCTACTGGCTACTGACTGAAATTTGCTTTTAAATGGATAAAAATAGTTTTTTGGGGTTTTTTTTGCCATCAATGTACAATCAGTGATCCGGAATGATTTTAAAGTTAATTTTATTCCCATAAGTATTCAGAGCCTTTTGCTGTGGCACTCCAAATAGTGGTCAGGTGCATCCTGTTTACTCTAATTACCCTTGAACTGTGTGGAGACCTTGATTGGAGTCCACCTGTGGCTAATTAGAAAAGAGCGCTCTTCCGTATACAAGATCCCACAGTTCATGTCCAACAAATCCAAGAAACTCTAGATTTTCCTTTCTTTCTTTTTGTCTTTTTTTTTTTTTTTTGGAGCATTTTGTGTTTTATTTAACAGCTGACAGGCAACGGAGAGACAGGGGAGGGCAGAGAGAGAAAATGGATATGACATGCAACCAAAGTACCAGAAGAGTTCAGATATTAAGAAGAATGCTTCAGCTGACCTTGTTAGGAATTTATGAGCACAGGAGTCACGGTGTCCCCCACTGGAGCTCGACATTTAACCTCATGAATAAAATCAGAACTGGTAGGAGTGACGGTTAAATAACACAAATATCTTGATAAATGATGCCCATTATCTGCATTCCCATTGTGTGTTAGTGTCACCAGCAGAAAGGGTCACAACTGCCCCCCCCCTTCCCACTCTGCATTAACAGTCTGCTGCGCCTCAGGAACATCTTCCTGTTTGATATGGCTCTTGATTTATGTGGCTGTCACGGCTGACGTGCAGTGACCCCTGAGCAGCCCAATAAAATATTCATATCTATGCGCGACACGCCGCTGCCCCCCCACCCCCGTTGTTTACAGATAACACTGGCCTTCTAAGTAAATATAAGCGGCGTCCCATGAAGCTCCGCAGTTTGAGGCTGGAAATTACTGCAGCCTCAGGGCTTCGGACAGGCCATAATCATTTGCGCAAACCCAACCCTGTGGAAGGCTGTAAATAATGTGCGCCTAATTGGGTGTGACTAACAAGGCCTCGAGGTAGTGCTGTGCATTGTGTTCCTACGGCGAGAATTTCACTGGAAACCCCTTTAAAAGTCAAGAGGGTCCAAGAAGGAACGAGAGGATATAGATGTTAGTGTCATGTTTTTTAAAGGGAAACTCCACCATATGTCCCAGAATGCAATTCACCCCATGATATAAAATTCACTCTACAGCCATCGCCGTGCCACCAAAAGAAAGACTAGCATATCGGACTAGGATCTGCAGGCGTGTTGACGAAGGGCTGGTGGGGTTGTCTTTGATTCCCACCACTAACCCAGAACGCTGTACACTGTAGTAGGGTGATTAACAGTCAAAGTCGGCCTGACGTACGTCTGCCTCATTATCCTCCCTGCAGAGAAATGGATCAGTCTTGTAACATTACTTCACATATTTACACTCCAGTAATTAGAAATTACAAAGTCAGATCCACATTGCTTCATCTTTTATCAGTGAGATTAATTGTCTTGTCACCAGTGCATAGTTTTATTGGCTAAGTGGGTAGGGCCATGAGGATGGGGAAATAAAAGAGGCGGAAAAAACCCCCCAAAACAATTAAATCATCGGACTCATACAGAGAATTTCAATTATCACAATCCATTAAGATATGTGTTAATGAATGAAATAAACATATAACACCACGCTCTAAGTAAAGTGGCCTTACTTTTAATCTATAATGAATATATAGGATAATATTGGCCGTCTTTTAAAAATTACTTTTTCCAATAATCAATATTTTTGGTGACTAAAGTCATGTCACGGATTTCCACTACACATTATCATGATCGTGATTTGACTTTTGTGTTTCTGTTTAGTATTTCCTGTTTTATTTTGTACTTACTTCTCCTGTGTCTCTGCGCTAATGTTACTTCCTGTCTTTTTTTTTTTTTTTGGTTTGTTTGTTTCCCCTCCTTTTGTGATTGCCTGCCCCGCCCTCATGTGTGTCACCTGTTCCCTATTACCTCCTGTGTATTTAAGCTTCCGTGTCCGCTTGCTTTCGTCTTTGTCTCGCTTCATTCTGTCTTGCAGGGTGGACATTGAAAAGTCTTCCTTCCTTCCATAGTGCATGAAGTTAATCTGCTGTAAACTGTGCAAACTTAAAATAGCTCTTTGTTCTCCTCCAACACCCTTGTGTACATAATATAAAATGATTATATAATGAATCCTTTATGCGCTTGTTCTAAATGTGACCCTGGACGGTCAGGTAAAAAACCCGAGGCCTGTTAAATGTAAAGCATTAGTGCTGCCTTAATTATACACTGTCGGCTGTGCAGCAGTTGCAAAGTGCTCTGTGGGGGATTTGTTGATGAGTTGTCAGAGCAGGGAGGATTAACGCTCAGATGTAATATTAGATTACTAGCAAAGCTGCCAACCTCATCAAGGCATGCAAGTCTTTTTATTTTCAGTCTTTTGGAAATAAATACACAGACTAAGGTGAACAAAACCCACAATATGAAACAAATCAAAGTTTGGCCTCCATGAGGTCTTTGCAATATAATGCAGGCTGCCATTATTATGCATGTTTGTATTTAAGCAGAAGACCTACTCAGGCTTCATGAGGCGCACCTGAAACACTGTGCAGCAGCTGCGCTTTCAGGAGGCTGCCATAGGAACAAAGACACTTAGCTGCTGCTTTGTTCAAGGTGGGAGCAGCAAGGATACTCAGGTCTAGCGGTGTATACGTGGTTTCATATAATAAGTAAATCAGGTTTTACTTATTTTGTGCCTTTTGAGAGCAGGAGATCTGAGAAAAAGAAAAAAAATCCAAAGGTAATGGACAGTGTTTGCTGAAGAGATGAGTAAAAAAAAAAAAATCATTTGTAATTCTTCTAATTATTCATTTGTTCTACATGCTGATAGCCCAGCGCCCACGCTTTGAATCCAATGTGTTGCTTCTCACTGACGCATCGAACCAATTGCAGGAAAATCAACAGTGTATTTCGTTAATGGCCTTGGAGCAGTTTGTGTATTGCTTGTCCCGCCCTCAGCTGGCCTGGCTCAGGCGCTACCGGCTGTCAGTCATGTTGATGAGCTGTCTTAACAGCCTGCGGCTGTGGTAAAAGCCGCTGCAGGCTCCCGAGGAGGCAGCTGATTGCAGCCAGTCAGCTATAAACAAAGCTTTGTGCGGCGGGTTACTGTTGGATCCATTAGAAAAACTTTTATTTGTCCGTTTCTTAGAGCTCTCTGCAGCTGTTATTGTCTTGATGTACCTGAAGTCAATAACTACAGTCCTGCACACACACTTTAAAGATGATGAAGATGAAGAAAATGGTTTTAATGGAGAAAGAAAAGTACCCCCCCCCCCCCAAAAAAAAATAAAGGGGGGATTGCAGTCTTAAAGCTCTTCAACCACCTCGCATCATGTGACTAGACTCCATTTTCCATATCCCCCAGCATCATCCTGACATTAATTTCAATGATGCATGTAGAAACTCTTAATTTGCTCAAGCCTGCGTTGCCGTGGCAATAAAACACAGGGTGATGCTGCTGTGTGTGTGGACGGCTGTACCAGGAGAAAGCATCTCTGATTAGCTCTGTCAGGGGCTGCATGATCAAAGCAGCCATGAGCTGTGAATCACTCGAAAGGGCTGAAGTCGGAATAACCTCGGTTTCGGCGGGGAGGACTGCGGGCGAGCGCGGCCCCTGTTCGTCACATCCCGTCTCCGGCTCTCCCCATTAACTTTTAATCTGGAGTGGTGTGGAAATTCAACGCTCTGTAATGCTGCTTGTTCCGTGCTCTGCTTCTCCTCTGATCTCCTCATAAAAATGTATAATTCCCACTGTCATCATGGGAGAACTAGAGGACAATATTAATATATTCTGGAGAAATTGGAATGCGTGAAGTGCTCGGAGCGTTGCCCGCTAGAGCAAGTACCACGAGCGCTGTGATTACAGTGCTTATCCCTTCAGGAATAATTCGGCACAATACAAGCTTTCTGAGCTGCATTTGCTTCTGATGAATCATATTTACAGTGTCCTTTATTCGCCATCCATCACCGCGTGGAGGAGTGAGGCGGTCTGCAGGGGAATCTGCTCGCGAAACGGCCGTCTAGGTAAATAAAGGTCGGTTTGAATCAGTTGGAAAGCAAGGAAGTGAGAAAAAAAATCCCAAGCATAGGGGCCAATATTTCTAAAAAAAAAAAAAAAAAAAACAGTCACGAATCCCCCACTCACTCAGCAGGAGATTTCAAGACACCAGAAACTTACTTAACTGTTAAATTCCATTTTAATTCTAATGGATTTTAATTCCAAAACCTCCTCCGCTCTCACTATATAATTTTATTAGTTTACTTTAAATTGTTAGTGACCATAAATTGGTCAAATCTAAATATATTGAGCTTATAAGAACATCAAACTAGTTTCCCCCTGGTTGTTAAGACCCTTAGATTTTGCTATTCCAATTAATCAATCCCTTCCTTTTGGATTAATAATTTGTGCCCATGAAATAATAATTCGAGCTCAAAAATTAGCCCCAGAATTAATAACTCATGCACACAAATGTGCAAATCCTTCTCGTGTACATTCCCTTATACACGATGTCGCAATTCATATATGTTTAGTGCAGTGAAGTCAGAGTCTACACTGCAAAAAATTGGATGGAGATGAAAAAAGTTAAAGCATGAAGTCTTCTTCATTTCCTGGAAAAAAAACAAAACATGGAGGCAGTTCCCAAATCCACTGATGCACAAATGTAATTTTCTTCAAACGTGTAACTAGTAATCATCGCTTTTAAGGTCACCACCTTATACTCCCATGTTTAGTATCTGAGCTCGTCCTGCCTCCACTCACAATATTTACACTCCTTTAAAGCTCCTGGACATATCGCTGACATGTAACAGTGTTTCTTTGTCCCACTCGTGTGGGAGGGGAAGCTGAAATCAATTCAGTCTTCTCTCCCAGGAGTCCTCTTTGACTGACTTGGCTCTTTTTTTGTTTTTTTTTTCTTTGTGGCTGTCCGCGCGTTCAATCTGTCTTCCACTTTAGTCAAAGAGCTCTTGTGCTCTCCCGGCCTTGGAAGTGCTAAAAGTCTGCGACCCTTCATTACCTGGACTTTTGGGGGCGGAGGGGGGGGCTGTGCTGTCAGTGCAGAGAGGAGGTAATTTTGCAATGTGCTGGCGTGGACCTTAACTCAAAACGGGTCCACTTAAACTTGACGCCGGGTTGTGGTTTTATTTGAGCAGCCTTGGTCTTTTCTAAACTGCCTCTCCCTCCCTTCCTCCCTCTACTTTGAGAGTTTGAGCACTGCAGATGGAATGAACTTAGTCTACCACAGCAGTTTCTACTATAGCTCTTGGAAACTAGCTTCTGTAGGCTTTGGTGATAAAAAGGCCGACCCAAAATATTATATAGTGAATGATGAGTGCGCCAAAGATAAGTGGTTAACCAAGCAACCGAAGCAAATCTTCCAATGATAATAGTTCAATTTTCAGCCCCAGAATCACTTGTTGCACCGAGACCTGGTCGCTTTTCGGGCTTGCCTACACTACCCACAATGCAACTCGGCTACGGTCAGATATTATTTTGCATCATGCTTTAGAAACTAATTGCAGCCTTTAGCTATGAGTCTCAGCTGGAAGTGAACTTCTCAAACTTGTAGTCTACAGACCCGACTAAGACCACCTTTGCTATACTCGATCTAAAATGTAATGTGGTGTTAATTCATATAGTTCTGAAACATCATGCCCTTTATATTTAATAGTCGTTACTGGTGTCCAGAAATGTCTGAGTACTAAGGCCCCCGCTGCGTTGGCGGTGTCATTAAACTGCTGTGGCTGTTGAGTTTGATTCGCAGAATCTAGGACAAAGCCTCCTTGGACACTGCAGCTCTGTGGGGGAGCGGCAGGGGCTGGAGTGAAGGAGGCTGGAGGAAGTCATTACACACATTTGTAATTAACAGCTGGAACTGAATTAGGATTTGCTGTATCTCTTGAATTCTCATTTTCACAGGGGTTTAGATACAGGAAGAAGGAAAAAAAAACTGGTGATGTTATTTTAAGGGAAATACTTTGACGCCAGATTTGACTCAAGGTTCAAACAGACGTGACATTTATTACATGACTTCAGCAGTTAAACAGATTTCTGCAGCGTGGTTTATAATTTGCATATATTACATGGAAGAAAGTGGATCCTAGGGATCCAAGATACTGCGACTGAGAGCCTGCGGAAATATTTAGCGAGAACTCGTGATAAGAGTTTGCGGAGGAACGGGTTTCAACATTTCACCCCGAGCAGCTGCCCAGTCTCATGAGGAATTACGACAACCATCATCATCATCAACAAAGACGCTGTCTAATAACTGCACATCACTCGCCTTCGCCTCCTTGATCTGAAGCAACAGCAAGTTTGTGTTCATCTTGTTGTTCCCTGGACTTGTGGATCTCGTTTAACACTAGATAGAAAGGGTTGTGTCTTTTACTTTGTTGCACAGTTGTCAGCCCTGTCTCTGTTCAAAGTTTGAAAGTACAGCAACACACAGAGAGGTTGCCAGGCAACCTGCAGGGATGCTGCGACAGAACCTGCTGGCTGGGACGAACCTCGGGGTTTGCTCACAGAGCTTCGCCTGCAGACAAACACATATACATATGAGCCACTGAAATCACTGCGTCACTGCACATGGTAGGACAGGCAGTCAGCTCTGTACCCATTCATGGTTCATAACAAATAATTCTCCACTGTTTTCCCTGGTGAGTGCACGCACCACATTGGACAAATGTTCATACACCATATGCCCAACCCTCACAGTCATGTCGTCATCATCATCTGCCACTTATCTGGGTCTGGGCCCAGGTTGTGGGGGTGACTGCCGCCCAGTCCACAATGCACCAAAGTCCTACGGCACCTCCCACAGGTGGTGGGCTCATGGGAGGCGGTGCCGCCCAGACAGGACCCCGAGACATTGAGTCTCGTGCTCTACCAACTGAGCTGACCGGGAGGCAAGCCTCACAGTTTGTTTCCTAAACTAAAAAGAAAACCCACGTTTGTGTGACACTGAATCAGACAAAAACCATAAATGGGTTTAGTAAGTGATTAAAAACAATGTTGATCATTTAAAATTTTTAAATGTTAGGGCCGCACCATCTTTCTCCAAACCTCTCCAACCTCTACCGGACCCTTTCGGGTGAGTCCACCTGACCACCTGAGTCCTTTTATCTCATATTTCATTGTTGTTATTGTTAATATAAAATGTTGATTCTTCCCTTTTATTGTCTTTTATCCTTTTTGTCTTTCTAACCTAACCTTGTTCAGTCTCATTATCAGCTCATCAGTCATTTGCGAAGCACTCTGAACCGCTCTGACCTGCGCTAAAGGTGCCTTGCAAATAGAATTTGATTTGATTGAAGCCTTGAGCTGCACACAAACACACTGCTCACTTTACATGAATGCACTGGACTGTATTCTGTAGATGTAGCAGCCAGGTTTTATTATCCTCACCACAGTCGGGGGATTTGCTGCCATGTTTGCGGCCTTCTGTTCCTTGCGATGCTTGCTAATGTTCTAATCGTCTTGCGGAGACTTTAAAGTAAGAATGTCAGACATGTTTATTAATGCCAGAATTAAGTCATGTAACTTTTATTTTTTCATTTCATTTCAGTTTTCTATTACTGGAAAATAGGAGGGGGGGGAAGATTCAAAATTCAGAATTGAACACCTATAGAAGATTTAGGGACGAGATTATGGACAGCTTTTGGTTGGACCTTTTACCATAAGGGGTCTTCCTTGAGTTTTTTGCTGATCAGATCTACATAGGCACAGGTAAGATAGGTTGGATAAATACTAAGTAGTCTGTTGAGACAGAAGTGATGGAGTCAGCAGTGTATTGGGGGCCGTTTTGCCACCAGCCCCGGTGGCATCTGACTCCCCCCGCCCCACCCCCCTGTGACAAGTTCGCTCTGCCTGCTCTGTTTCGCATTCTGTCTGCCTGAGCCTGGAGACAGATGCCATCATATTTACACAAACAGCTCCTGCTTTTTCCATTTCAGCACAGCGTGTCACATGTCAGGTCTGCCTGTCCGTGTCAATAAAGCAGACATGGGGGTGGGGTGCAAGTTGCTGCACAATCCCATTGAGGGTGAGACAGCGAGTGTTCTGGGTGGGACAAATAAGCACAGTTTTATGTGCTATGCTCATTAGCTAATGTATTAACACAAGCATTAATATATGGATTATTTTTTAAATATGCAATAATGCATTATTGCTTCATTTAACCTGTGATAAAGAAGAAATAAAAAAGGAACTTGAAAGAACGTTGGTTATGAAATAGTACTAATGATAATGTGAGAAGCCATTAATCAAAATGGATTTTGTTAATGGGTTAATGATTGAAATCTTAACTAGCATTACAGTATTAGTTCTTGATTTCAAGATTAACCTCAAGTGTCAAGAAAGTAAATTTGGAATTAGAGGACTGTGGAACTCTGTGACCAAAAACTCCTGCAATGTACATATAAATTGCGAATAGAGTTTCATATCAAGTGGGAAAAGAATGTAGTTTCCCAAAAAAAAAAAGGCAGGAGAAGGTCAGCTCCATAATCCTGAACATGCTGCGAAAATCCTCGGCCCATACGTTTTCTTTCATTTTATCCATCTGTACAGTGCGTTAGGTTTTTCTCAGAACGCCAAGATGAGAGAGAAACGTAGTGGATTTTAAAGCAATGGCATCCAACGTGAAACCTGAGGCTTTTCTGCTAAGGGCCCTCTGAATGACCCCCCCACCACCACCACCACCACCCCCCAAGACAGAGCCCAAACATGTGAGCGCTGCAGCTCATCCCTCATTATTGATATGTAGAAGCCCTGCAGGGCCTTCCATTCCCTGTGATTCTTCACTGTCAGTTTTTCTTTATGTCCGCTGTTTTTTTGCGTGATGCACCCGGGGGGCGGGGGGTTGTGGAGGGGAAGGGACGTGTTGGTGTAACAATGAGCATAAAAATAAAAAATAAATAAGTGTGTTGATTGTGGTAATTAAGCAAGGCCATTTGCACAGTTTGCATAAATTAGCACTTCGATCACCACTCGCCGGGATTTGTCCGTGTTCAATGGAGGGGGGGAAAAAACTTTCTCGGCAGAATTTTTTTTTTTTTTTTCTTGACAAGCCCTAAAATCAAAGCGAGGCAACGATTACTAAAACATCAATAATAGTTTAAAGAGCACATTCCCCTCTGTTAATTAGCATGCGGGTGTCACCTTTCCTCTAACTCAATAATGCGGCCGTGTGCATACAGATCATGTGAGGGTGTGAAGCTCCCTCTGCTAATGAGAGCACGGGGTATCGCAATTAAAAACTCCAGATCTGTTCAGAGGCCCAGTCCATACATAATTGCATATCATCGCGGCCCACGGCTGATTAAAAAGCGGTGACCATTGGTAGTTAATGTGTCATTACGGTGGGGGCGCACATGCCGATGACTGTGACCTTGTTGGCCAGTCAGGCGATGTTGTAGTCCAAAAGTTGATGAGAATTAAATTGAATAAGGTTAATGGGCAAATGTGTATATTCAGGAACTTGAATGCATTCCATTTACATTTATGTAGCACATGTGAGGATGAATGGTGACTCTTCAATATCACTTCAAATTAAGGTTAAAGGACTAATTGTCAGCTTAGTTAAATGTTAAAGGACCAGTGTGTAGAATTTTATTCTTTGCTTCATATATAGAAAGGGAGCTGGGCCTCTTTAAAGGTGCCCACCATGTTTGTACAGTGGCCCAGAATGGACAAACCAAACACTAAGTCTAGAGAGGACCTTTTTTGTGTTTTTATGTTACTTTAAGGCCACCGTAGATTTGTCTACATACTGTTAGATGCTACTAAATCCTACGCACTGGTCCTTTAATGAAGTAAACACACTGTGTGGCACTCTAAGTCGTTGTATTTTGTTTGAAACCTGCATTGTTTACATCCATGTTTACTATTTACTTCTTCCCCACTGCCATTGGTTGGTAGCTCGTAATCTGTGAATGCGCGCAACCTCACTTCCTTGCGCTCATGGTCAGCACCGTCTGCAGAAATGATCTAACTTCCTCAGAGATTAAAGGAGATTGCCTTCACTATAATCAGAAACATACATACACACACACACACACACACACACACACACACACCATCGCTCAATGAGCAAGCTTTTAGCTTCATCTTGCAGCTTTTAGCTTGATCAGCAGCTCAACACTCCTCCTGAACCTCCTCAAAGGAGATAGGCATCTAAAACACGTTTTATCTGCAGCCACTGTTAATGTGGCTCATTACAAGAGCTCAGAGAATGTGAGGCAATACCTGATTGCCTGTATTACCCACAATGCAACTTGTTTGCCACTGACAATTGTTGTGTTGCAGAACTGGCTACGAGGTGTGGGCTACAGATGCCTGGCAAGCTCTCTTCTTTCGAACTTGACGCCGACTCCCGTGACATCACCTGAGGACATTTACATTGCACAAGACCCGCCCTGTTGAAGCTCGGCAGCCAATCACAGATCCCAAACCTGTGGCCATGTTGATATCTAACTTTATTTAAATAACATATAAAATATTTAACGCTGCACAGGCTGTGTTTTGTAGTTCCTTGTTGGCCAGGCTCTAAAAACACTAGGTCCTACAGTTCCCATAATGCACGCAGTTCTATTATTTTATTGGATGCTGTCCCCTGATGATTGCCAGCCCAGGAACGCCCACCTCTCCCTGGCGGCAAACCCTGGCGGCAAACAGCTGGAACACTTGCACGCTTTATCGTGCGGAGCATGCCACCTTTTACACTTTAGAGTCCATTACGGTTCAAAACTCATAATGGACACCTCTGGGAATATAAAAAAAAAAAAAAAGAGGAAGTGGTTACTTTGCCCTATGAGGAAGTGTTATTACTTTTGCTGAGTCATGAATAAAGGATGCTGTATAATCCCCTTGGATGATAACTACCCTGATCAGCATGGAGGAAGAGGCTGGAAATAGAAGCGGGAGACCAAAAAAAAAAAAAAAAGCAAAAAGAAAGATGACCTCTTTTTACGGAATCATAAACCCCAACCTTCCCTCCACCGGCTGTGACATAACTGCCCTTTTACACACACACACACACACACAACATCCATTTTGTTGCTTGCAAATCCATCCACCTTGACAAAGTGTGCGTGCAGGGGTCCGATTAGACGTGGAGGATCGCCATAGCGACGGCTGGATGCTTTATGTTCGGCTGCAAAATCTGCCCCCTATCTACTGCATAGATGGATATCTGTAACATCTCTTAGGCAAGTGATTGTATTACAGTGGCTGACGGGACTAAAGCACATCTATTTCAGAGCAAGGTTCTTTGGATTGTGTTAGAGAGCGGAATACCAAGCAGGTCCGGGAGGCAGCAGCTGCAGATCAACTGCTCCCCCACATGGCTAGAAAGGGGTACTACACCCCCCCCCCCCCACCACCCCCCACCTGTGAAGAACTGGTCTCAGAGGACACACCTACGCATCAGATGTAATTCAGCATCACTCGGCGCTGCATGCCCCCACAGAAGCACACTCACTCAGAGAAGCTTGCGCACACACACACAAACACTCGCCCACACAGACAAATGTGTGTATGTTACTCATGTCCACAACAATTGTGAAATAAAAAAAAAAAGACATAATAAACAAAAGCCTCTTCCTCCTCATCTGTTCTCTCAATCCTAATGACTATTGTCTGAACCTCCTTGAAGGATGAAATAGCAGCCATTCTCCACAAACTGCGTCTGGCTGAATAGACGCTGATACAATGGCCTGCAGCTCTGTTGAAAAACCTTTTTTTTTTTTTTTTTCCTTTTCTTCTTCTTTTTTTTTCAAAATGAATGTTTAGACAACATCCATACAGCCACCGCCGCTGAGGAAAATCTCCAAATAAAGAAGTCTGGCTCTCTCTCATTGTGTCCTACAATTTGATTTTTCTGAGAATCAGCCAGCGTGGAGATTCTTTTTTTTCTGTATGCCTTACAATCTTTTTTTAACATTAATCAAATCTCAAGGACACAATGTGCATGAAGAAAATGGGAAAACAAGTGAATTTAATCACTCAAATGACCTGAAAAGTGAAGCCTTAAAGGGTTAATTCACAAAATATCACAAAGATAAGAAAAGCAGCTTTCTGACATACAGGGATCTGCTGTTAGCAACAAGGTTTTTAGGTCAGGGTGGAGGGAAAACTCGGCTTTACATCATCATCAAAGTCACACACACACACACACAGTCTGTGGAGTAGAAATGGAAGTCAAAGCCAAACGTCTTTTTTCAAAAGAAAACTACAAAGCTGTGAGCGGCAGCTTGACTTTTACAGAACGGTGACCTAACCTTTTCAGGTCGAATTTACAAAAAGGGGAGGGGGGGGGGGGGGTGTGAGATAGGGCATGAGAGAGAGAGGTGGTTGGATGCACGCTGCAGCCTCTGGTGCATGCTACACTACATTTCCCCTGCTTATTAAAACCATAGCAGAATTTCATATACTTCCTGTTTAGCCAAAGAGTGAGTCCCTCGCCCATTTGCTGCTGGTAGAAAGCATAAATTGGTCAATATCCTATATGTTTTTTTTTTATTAAAGACCAATATGAGGCAGCAATTTGATGCAGTCTAACCGCTGCTTATTTCCCAGTAGAGCCACCAATGCAAAAGTGTCCTGTACAATAAGCTACTGTTTAGGCCACAGTGGGATCCACCAAAAGGCAGATGTGCTTTAATGGTAATATTACATCTAATGTTATCTTATGTCAAGTCAACAGTGCCCTTGCTACTCATGGACTGCAACCTTAGAAATTAGGTGAAGGCGTCACAAACTAAAAAAGTGCCGGGGGGGCATCTCAGCTAGCAGCTACTTTGTTGGTGCAGTTTAAAAAGAGAAACCTGCTCATGAAGACCTTGTTTTATGGTTGAAAGCTAAAAAAAACAAAAAAAAAAAACCTTGCAATATAATTGGAAGTCAAATTTAACAGCCTTTTAAAAACTACTTTTTAATTACTCAGCGGCCATTTTTTTTTTTTTTTTGCTTTATTGATTTATTGATGATGTCATTACGAGAGGACGTCATAACCTAGAACTACAAGACTTGATTATGATCTCGTGCTACTGCAAACTACTCTTTCATTTCAATAAACTTTGCAAATATCTGTCTTTAAATACGCTCTTTGTGTTTAAGGCCACTTGTGTAATGACTGCCGGAGCTAATTATGCAGGCTTCCCTGCTCAGCGTTTCTAAGCCCACGGTGATCAATGGAATTATCAGGAGAACGTCCCGCTTTGACCGGAGGCCTAAACAAAAAGCCTGGAATGGCTAATGTCAGTCTGGTGGATGTCTCTCTTGGTATTGATCGTCCTTTACACGGCGTGCTCTGAAGGTGGCGGAGGGGGGCGGGAGGGGGGACTCGCTACACGCTCTCACGCTGCGATCGAGCATTGAAATTGAAAACAGATTGCCTCGAGGCGCCCTGTTTATAATCAGTTTGTATGTTGTTCGAATTAGCCGGGACATGGCATCTGTCTCATTAGAGACTTGCCTGCCCTGCAGCATACAAGCATGAAATGCTGTTATGTGTGCTATGTGTAATGCAAAGGGGATGAGGGAGGAGGAACTGGAGAGACAATTGTGTAGCAAATCCTACATTCTACAGGATTACATGCAGTTAAAGGAATAGTTCACCCTAAAAGTTAAAAAAACTAACTTGAAAATCCTGGGAGCTGAGGTTGGCTTTCCACAGACCATTTATTTTTTTAAGTAAATCAAACAACACTCAACAATTATAGCTTTAAGCATATAGTACATAGCATCTATATACTTAAAGCTTTTCGAAAACCCGTGTAAGCATTTTCCTACAAAGCTCATAGGAAACTGTGTTCAGTACCAGACCAGGTGATGTGGATGGTGATACGGAGGTCTGGAACCAGTTTGGCTAGTTTGAAACCCTCAAATCATCCATCTCAGTTTGTCACTTTGCTGCCGAAGCTAATTTACTTTCAATTATATCCTCTTTATACACTTATCCACGTATGGGTCACTGAGCCGATAACTATATTCTGTGTGTAGTAAAATTGAGCTCTTTTTAAAGGAGGTTTGGTGTACTATTCTCCTCCCTGCACGCTGACGAGGTCTTTTTTTATTTGATTTTTTAAAAGTTTCAAACTGTTAATTAGCGCTTGGTTGCAAAGAGCGATACCTTTGATTACAACTCTTTGCTAGTGGGTGCAGGTCATATGAAGCCCATATCCAGCTTGAGTTTAGTTATTGATTAGATTTGTAAGCAGAGCCTGGAGCCTGGGCTGTAGTGGAATGTAACGTCATATGGGCACAGAACACGGGCAAGATGAGAACTTTTCATTTCAGGGTGGGGGGGGGCTAATAATGATACAAAACTCCTGCTGTCTATTTTCTCCCAATTCAGAGATGGATTTTCATAGGTATTTTTGGAACAAAGGATGAATATTTAATCACACGGCCTTGTAACTAGCTCCAAGGTTCAGCAAGGAGAAATAATTCATGACCATCCTATTTGATGTTTGTGATTTTATCAGTAAAAGAAGGGACAGTGTATTCTATGTTGTGCAGGGAGTGTTGGAATGAGTGCCCAAATAGTCTTTGAAGGAGAAAGAGATTATGGTGATCATAGGGAAGGGATGTAGTTCACATTCAGGTTTGCAAACAAGCCTGCGTAGTGTTTATTTGTTGCGGCACGTCCGAGTGGGAGTTAAGATTCAGAAAGTCTCTTAGCTGGATGTGAAGTTGTCCAATTACACCGAGCAACCCCCGAAAACTTTTAGTCCTTTTCTTCCGAGCGAATCACAAAAAGCGATTGAATTTCGACTGGGGGCCTGAATGTGATACTGTTTTTTTTCTTTCTTTCTTTTTCTTTTCCCCCTCCCTCTGTCTGTCTGAGCATCCGTTCCAAGAATCGCAATCACAGTTTTTCCCCTCCGTCCTCCTCCTGAAGGATATCCAATTTTCCCCTTCCTTAAATAGTTTGTCCTCCACTTTCCTGAGGAGACACAGTGAGATTTCCGAAATGGCCTGAGATGACGGGCTTCTGCTGCTTATTCCTGTGATCGATTTTGTTTTGTTTTTGTTTAAATCTGCTGCCTCAGAATATTAAAGTCCTCAAACTGTGCCATCACTTTAGCCTGAACTCCGTCTGTACTTGGGTGTAATTCCATCAAAGCCCCTGGTTGTGTATTAGTGTAGGAGAGCAACTTTCGCTTTCTTTTGTTGTGTGTCGGTAACAAATCTTTAATTAGTCTCACAGGATGTGCAGTGAAACGCCTCGAACTCTGAGCCGATGAATGAATTATGCTCCTCGCACTCTGTGTGCAGATGTGCGGCGGCATGACAGTGATAGGTACACGTTTGCACATGTGATCGTCCTAATGGCCTTTCAGCAAGCCGTCACCTCTCCCCTCTCATCTGTCACATCCAGTCCTCTTCCTGTTACCCTTCCAGCCTCTCTGCGCCCGCTTTCAATTCCACTTTGATTTCTCCCCTCTCTTTCCTTGGCTCCACTTTTTTTTTTTTTTTTCGATCTACAGGAACTATTTGATCTTTTAACAGATTTACTTTATCAGCGTGACCTTGCGACGTCTTTCCGACAGGGCTTCTGTTGGGGGGTGTAGTGGGACGAGGAAAAAGGAAAAAAAAAAAAAAAAAAAGAAGAAGCCTTTAGGCCTTTATCAGCTAGTCCAAGCCCTGAGAAGCATAATTACCCCAAACACAGAAACATTCAGTCCACTCCTCACACTGGATGTGACTCAGATAATGTTCCCTCTGCCATTTTTCTGAAAGTGCCTCTTGATTATAACTTTGTGCTGGTTAATGAGTCTGATATCTGAAATTGGACTTCTTCATTTTCTTTTTTATCCATGAATTTCATGGACTCTGGGACAAGAGCCCATGTTCCACACATGCACACACTCTCTCTCCTTCTCACAGCTAAAGCCTCGCCGCCACAGGCTTTCTGCTGAATAACCACCGTCTCCTTTATCGAGGGGAATAATTAAATCACAGCTCAGTGCTGAAGCATCATGAGCTCGACCACTACTGTTACTGGAACAATGTCGAACGAGTCTGGTTGATATTGCACTGGTACATGTGCCTAAATGTGCTGGGTCCCCTGAAAGAAGCAAGCCAGTACAGGTGTTTCAGTGGAATGGGATCCTGATGAATATTCACAGGAAATAAAAATGATAATGATTTTAGCACAACAATAACTTGGAAATGTGACCTCACATTAACTCCAACTGATCTAATGAGAAATGTTGTTACTAATATGAAGACATTTTTGGAAAAATAATTTTAAAGGCCTTTATTTTTATTGTCTCCTTTATGAAATTCTAAACACGAGCACCAAATGTGGATTAATCCACGACTGAAAATAGTGAGAAAATTGTTCTTTAACATTAATTGAAAACTACAGCTGTTTTAGGAAATAAGTGACCTTAAAAAATGACACTATAAATGTTTATTATCATTTTTTTTATGATACATGTCTTCAGTAGAAATCAATAGGCTTTTTTCTTTTCTTTTATTCGGGAATCACCCTAAGTTTTCTTGCCTGCAGGTTTCTGTAGTATATAGTGTTCACTGTATTCCTTTAGAATACTGACACACTGAAAAGAAAAAGTTTCCTCCAAACTCAGACTGATGAAACCGTTTTAGGCAAGTCAGCAGCTCTTGGAGGCGTAGTGAGGCAGGTTTTATGAACTGTTAAATAATTACCTCTCACACCACACACTGCAGGGTCCTCTGCTCAAATGAAATATCATACAAGTAATAACACACTGACCAGTTGTGGACTGTCAGGAAGCTCCATCGCACCAGGGACTTCTCTCATTGAGATCTTTGAGGCTGATGCTGAGTTTAAGAAAAAAAAAAGAATATATAAGAAATAACCTATAAAACATTTATATATGTCTCTATGTGGGCTTTGTGACTAGGTCACCTGACTTCCTCTTTTGCTCTCATCACAATTACTACAGCCACGAGAGGGCTCTTTTACTTGAAAATAACTATAGGTCGTAATAAGCTGCTCACACACTCCAGTGATATATATTAATAAGGGTGAGAGCGGGAAACATGGGTGAGGAAGGGGGTCCGTGGGAAAGAAATGCTGACTGGAGTGGGAGCGGAGGAAGAATTACGCTCCAGGGACACTGCTTCAGGCGAGAAAACAACAAAGCAGGGCTAATAATAAAAGTGCACTTTGGTTTATTACTTGGGTTATCAGACATCCTGTGGGAGGAGTTTTGTTACAACTTATAGGGTTGAAAATATAACAGCTTTACCCAAATGTCAGGCAGTAAATCGGGCTCCTGTGTTGCAGGCAGTTTGAACTTAAATCACACGGATCTGAGGGCATGAGACATGAAAATGACTACGCTCATCCCAAAGGCAGAAGAACAGACAAATATGGAACAGCATCAAAAACTGCATAGAGGAAAAAATGGCTGCAGGGTTGTTTTGTGCAAATTTCACACAGACCATCTGCATGCTTGCATAATTTTGCCAAATCCAGTGCCATCCCACAGTGTCCCAGTCTCAGTCTAGGCATAACATAACTGTGTGCCTTCTCTCTCTGCTTTAATAACAATCTTCTTTCTTTGCACTGCTTTGTACAGCAAAGTGGTGATGCCCCTTTCTTTGCCCCAAACTCCATATGCTCACCCCCTCAGTCCACTGCAGTGCCCATATTAATTCTGTTATGAAGACTGAAACCAGCTCCGAGAGTTGTTTGTAGTTCAGCTGACCAGAAAAAAAGACAGGCGAGGGTGAAGATACTGAAGATATAAGAAGGTGGATTCAAGATAAAAGAATCTGAAATTACTGAAATGTAGTTTTAAAGCGCTTTATAAATATATAATATTTATTCTGCAAGTAAAAAGCCAAGGTTAAGTGAATTAAGGTGCTTTTACTTATCACGCTTTTATTGTGAAATTTAGCGGAAGAAGTGCTGTTTGCTTAACATCGTTGTTCCGGTAATGGCGCTGCAGTGTAGCGGGGAGTTTTATACCAAAAACTAATTTTATGAAGCATTAACTATAGTTTTTTTTTTTTGTTTGTTTTTTTTTTAACCTCGGTATCTAACAATGTGTAGCCAAAACTTGTCAAAATGAGCTGAGTCAAAAGTTTTCCGTGTCGCGACAGTAAACACGGTATGTCCTCTTGTTTGTTTTTTTTTTAGCTAGTGTTAAACTTAATTCGGAAAAGCTAGTTAGCTCCAGCTTCGTTTCTCTCCTGTTAGCCACTGATCACTTACTACATCACCTGCTGCATCTGGACCAGGTCTAAAACAAGCCCAACGTTTTTTTTTTCCCCCAAACCACATAGGTCTGGGTCCAGGTTTTTTGCTGACTTGAATCATTTGATTTGACTTAAGCCTTATGTTAATTAAACCCTGTGCACTAACATTGTTTTTATCAGCTTTATTATTTATGGCTTTAAAAAAGGATAATAATGAATCATGTGTGATGCCATTGTGTCTTCGTAGGTTTTGAGGATGACAGTCCTGAATCTGTCCTTTGCTGCATGTGGTTTCCTGGGGATCTACCACTTGGGCGCCGTGGGGGCCTTTCTCCGCCACGGGGACAAGCTGCTGGGCTCTCTCGGGGCCTGCGCAGGCGCCTCGGGCGGGGCCCTGGTGGCTGCTGTAATGATCACTGCTCCTGACAAGCTGGAGGTACAGTGTTGAATTCATTCATTTCTGTGGAGCTTGTGGATCTGTGAAGACTCTCTGTCAAGCCAGTCTCGCTGGTCTGCCTTTTCTTGCAGCACTGTAAAGAATTCACGTACAGGTTTGCTGACAGCGTGAGAAGGCAGCGGTTTGGAGCTGTCACACCAGGCTACGACTTCATGCTCACGCTACGGTAAAGAAATTATGATGTCGTTTTCCCATCAGCCTCGGCTGTATATGGGTGTTAATTTCCATGCATTATTCAATTCAATTCAATTTTATTTATATAGTGCCTTCCACAATCAAAATTGTCTCAAAGCGCTTCACAGAGACCCAG
>JBBMJY010000017.1:10520042-10535233 GCA_037833715.1 Toxotes lorentzi | reverse complement strand
TATATACTGCTTAACTGAGAGCTCACCATTCCTTTTCTCTCTCTCACACACACACACTCTAGGTCAGAGCCATGAAAGGCATCCTCAGCCTGCAGCAGTTTGGGAGAGCATTCGCATTTACCGGGCTCTGACGGCGGAACTAGGGCAGAGCGTGCATGTGACAGCGGAGCTGCACGTGAGTCAGCACAGCACTGCAGTAACACAAAAAATAAATAAAGCAGACTTGATCAAAACTCTTGGCCCCCTCTGGGTTTTCAGTCATGCACAGAGAAACACTTTTGAATCCTGTTTTACAAAGATGCTTCACAGCAAAAGCAAAGATCTAATAAGACTGAAAATATCTTTCTTTTGACTCAGAAATAAAGTGAAGCATCACAACAGTTTGTTTCCTCTGATCCTGCTGATGGCGGGCTTATTTGCATTTCATTCAGTTTTGCATCTGTGTGTGTTTGTTGATCGCAGCCATCTCAGGAGAGAGAGAGAGCGCGCCAGAATCAGACTAATTCTGGAAGGACTTGCGAAGGTTGGGAGCATTCGGTTTAGAGGCCCTGGCCAAGGCCCGTTGGGGTTTCAGCGTCTGCAATCAATTTTTGCAATCTGACCTCCAAATTTACAGGCTGATGCTGCAACACATCACTTCCTGTGCAGCCAGGGGGCCTTTGGAAGTGTTTGAAATCAGCTGGCAGAAGTGCATGGCATGACATTGGTTATGTTTTGTTGAGGAAAGAAGTGATTTCATCATAGCTTTGTCATTTTTAATAGGTAGTATGGCATAACTACTCTCTTTTGGGCGTCACCTTCTACCTCAGGGTTGTTCATATTGGACGAGCTCATGAGTTGCTCAACAGACGACCAGTGAATTGATGGCTCCGATTGGCTCTGCGGAAACCGTATCAAAAATTACACCTGTAATACTAAGGGAGCAATGTGAGCCTGATTACTTTTACTACTAACTTTACCAACCCACCTGGATCAAGGACTTTCTGACTAGACTAGGCCCCACCTCTCATCCACACTTGCACCAGCACCAGGGCCCTCCAAGACTGCATGTTGAGCCCCCTTTTTGCTACGCCCTCTATCTTTTATCATCAAATTTGCAGATGATACGACTTATTTCTAGAGTTTTAAGGGGTGTCAAGAGAATAATCTTGTCCTGAACTCTTCAAAAAGAAAAGATGAATATCAAGTTGGACTATATGGAAAAAGGTCCCCCTGTTTTATAGTTCCTGGGGACACACATCGCCAAAGAGCTCTCCCGGACCACCAACACCACAAAAAGACCCAGCAGCAACTCTGTTTCCGATGTCACATATCAATAAACACTACACCTGCAAGCGTAGCAGATGGATGGTGTTAGCAGTGCGTCAGAAATATCAATAACTCTCTATCATCCTCCATCAGCAGCATGTGGAGCAGCCAGAGAGCTTTTGATCAGTGACTAAGAGACAACAATAACATGGCTTGGCATGTTTTGCTTTTTAGATTTGATGGAAATTGTATTAGTCATGACGAGGGCTGATGAAATCTGCATCGCCGTGACGCAAGCCAGCTCAATCCCACCAGTGAGGCCTCAGTGAGGTTAAACAAAGCAGACAGTTGGCGATTCGCAGGCCTGCAGGAGGACGCGGGATTAGCATTTTGGGAAAGGGAAGCTGGGAAATGAGGGCAGAAATGTCGACTCTGAACCAACACACGGCTGTTTTTGTTTTTTATCAGTGAGAACCAATAAGTATGAGGAGAAAAGAAGGTGGGGCAAAAATAATTGACAGCTTTGATCAGTCTTTTCGATTTCATATACATCACCTTCATGATTGAAAGGAACCATTTTGCCTCCGGATTCATCTCTGGAAGATTTTCAAAGGGCTGAAATCAGCATCAAGCATCGATTTTGGTGCAAGTCTCCTTTGTGAGGCCTCTTTCCAGTTCCTCAGTGCTGCATAGCGATTCCGTGGTTCCCCCCGAGGATCTCAAACCGCGTTGGATCAGCCACGGGACACAAATCAACATTAGGAGAAAACTGCCAGACAGCATTTCTTCAAAGACCTGATGGTTTGGTTTGGATCTTGGGGGGATTACTGCACGCAACTGTGTTTTTTTGTCGGTATACTCCTATGTGCACAGTTATACATGCATGTGATTGCAGCCCTCTTTGTGTGTGCCCCACAACACTTCCTTCCCTAGCTATTTTTCACAGTCCATCTGCTTGACACTCCACACTTGTGTGGAGGAAACAGCTGATGAGGTGGATGGGTTAACGAAGAACCTAGTGTCTCCTTTTATTCAAGTTAGCATCTCCACAGAGATTTGGATTCGTACGTGGTACGGCAGAGAGCTGGAGGGCCGACAAGATCATTTCAAGCTTGTTATTTTTATTTTTAAAAATGAGGTGGAATCAATAGCAACTACCTAATGATGCACAGATCAATGAATCCAAGGTTGTTATCAGCGCTGTGGCTCACTCTACTGGCCAAGGACTCACACAACGGCTGAAGGCTTGAATGCTCTGGGGAGCATTGGGGGGGGGGGCGGCGTTTTGCCTTTGCTGCTGCAGCTGGAGGACATGCAAACAATCGCCACTCAGCTTCTCCCATAGCTGTGATACTAACTGGAGGGGGACGCAGACATTCGTTCATAGTGAGCCCGACCGCTGCTGCCGCTGATGGCTTTGTTTTCTCATGGCTTATCCCACCCCCCCATACCCTCCCAAGAATACACAGCCTTGCTTACACCATCATTATAAATTCTCTCAATGGACAAAGGTCATTACTGGTTGCTGGGGGAAAAAAATGATGAGGGAGCAGAAAAAAAGGACTGAACAATAATAATAATAATAATAATAATAATAATAAAAAATAGGCTGTACACATATTGACACGAAATTTATCTTCAGTTAAAAAACATCTTTGTACAGGGTCTCTATGGGTTTACAAAAGGCTGAGCACACATACAGTACAGATGTTTACTCATCCAGACACAATAAATACAGACAAACATATATATATATACATACATATATACAGATTTACAGAGTAATGTGGAGCTACGTGGCGGTGAATCAGCTGAAAGGAGTTATTTTCCAGGTTTTTCAAAATACACTGAAGGTGACCACTCATTGACTCTACACTATAAACATCTCATGCAGTTCCATCCCAAAAAGCAAGGGGGGCAGGCAGCGGGGAGTTAGGGCTGGGTATCAAACCTCATTACGTGACAGCATCGTAGCCTAAATCCCTATCAGGTTTTCGAACTCTGTCTCCAACAGGCACAACCAAATCTTTTACGGGTCGTGCTCATCAGGAGTAGAAATTCGGGAACAGGTTAAAGAGAACTCTGGGTCTCCAGGAAGCCACATGAACACAGGAGTTGCTGAAAACTTCATGTTGAGCTGTTTTGGAACCAGACTTTGGGTTCTGGTCTGACCATACCCAGCCCTACAGTCAGTTTAAAATTGTATAGCTACTGTATCTACATATAATCACCCACATATCACAAACAACAAGTGTTAGGATTTATCTCTCAACTGGGAATCAAAGGGAAATACATGTTTTCTACGTGTCACAAGTTGCATTAAACTTTACTGCTGTTTCAGGGTGATGCATTTATTATATCAAATTAGCTGTGATACCTCTGTATTGCTAATCAGTGAGACAAAGGCTGATGATTGGCAGCCTTTCAAAGTTTTGTAAAAGTAAAATGGCAGCCATTTCTTATGGATGATCATATGAAGCTTTTAGGGGGTTCATGCAGGCTGATTGGCCATCTGGGTTCAGTGCCTCTCTATGATTGGCTGTTTATGGTGATGCTTCCACAGCCTGGATCCTGAATGACGGGGAGACGAGACACGGGATTAGTTATATTCGAAAAATCCAAGAAACTGTTGATTTCCATTATCATTTTTCTGTTTGCTTACTGTGCTTTGGGTTGCTTTGGTATCCAGGGGTCTGGAAGGTGTGGCTGGTTGCAGGACCTTCACCCTCTGCTGTGATGGCCTGGACCTCCAGCCTGTACAGACTGGCAGGGTGCAGGCCTGACACCACCAGAACATTGCTATCCTGAAACAGAAGAGACAAGATGAAAGCAGTGAGGAGAGGAGGAAGAGGAAGCAGAAAACAGATCTTAAAATGCTCACAGTGTGTGAAATTGCGAGGAAGCTGCAGACTCAACACCTTTGCAAAGTGTTGTGTGAGCCCACCGGACCCTGAATTTTGCCAGCAGGGGAAAATACAAATCTGAATTTGCATTTAAAACTCACAGAAATACTTTCAGAGGACAACTTCACCCAGAAGACAAAATAAAAGAAGACAAAATGGTATATAGTTTACCCCAAAATTGAAAGAAACTGAAAAAGGAAATTTGGAAATAGGCTATACCAGGGTATACCTACCGGGGGTAGGATCTGAGACTGGGAGATAAGGCTGTGAGGCAGCTTGTTGTTGCCGTTGTGACGGTTAGTGGGGATGACCTCCGCCCAGGTCACCTGGTAACCAGTCAGCTGCTGGCGGGGCGGGACTTTGGACAAATCCCAGCTGAAGATGGCCGTCACGTTGCCTCCCCGGACCTCAAAGGACGCTGTCAGGTTTGTTGCCTTCACCAGGATCTTCTGAGGTGACACTTTGGGGAATAAAAAAAACAAAAAAGAAGCACAGCCAGGGGTTAAATGAAGACAGGTGCTGGGAGGGTGAGGAAATTCTTACGACATGTTTGTGATCCACATGAGGAAGCTCACAGGAAGCCTGAGGCATCAGCAAACTGCCAAGAAGTCCCCAAAAGGAGCATGAAAAAGACAAACTAGAACATGAAGATGGTTTCTCAACAAGTATGGAATAGTTTGCACCTGTGTGTTTATTTCTTCCAGAAATTCTGCTACATTTCAACATCATTCTACTTTGCATTTTTCTTTTGTTTAAATATTTTCTCTCAAGAGAAATGTTCAACATTTTGGAACATGTGCATGTTTGTTGTCTCATGAGTGTTAGATCTTTCAGGAATTGTTTTTGCTGACCCCCCAGTGCTATAATTTCCCAGCTTGCTTTCAAGATCTGAAGTTCTAGTTGCCTCACGTGTTTCTCCAGGACAGTGGATGGATTTGGGACTCTTGGCCTGGATGGTGGCACAGGACGGAGTGAAGAAGCTTGCGCTTTCCGCCAGAGGACGACTCTTCTTGCTGACCGGCTGCAGAAGGACTTTATACTTGCAGGAGAAGAGCAAGCCCTGCAGGCTGATGAAGCTCTCCTGGATCGGGCAAAGACAGAAAACCATCACGGGCCAGAAAACCATCACGGGCTGATTGGAGGGTGAGTCCCAAAATGCCAGACTCCAGATTTCTCTTAGCTGATTTTCATAGCAATCAAGTTTGTTATGTGTCTTGCAAATACAAGGTTACCTGTGTGACAGTCCTCTCCATTGGTCTGGTCTGGTTGTGCCCACAATACTCTGGCCCCCATTGAATTCTGTAGAACTCAACTAAAGGATCTACACAAACAAGAGTTTGAAATTCATTGTCTGAGGCAGAGTAAAGTCTTGGAACTTGATTAAAAAAAAAGGGACATAAAAAGGGGACATAATCAAATGTGCAGCTGAGCTGTGTCTAAGCTCACGTTCAGACATGCAGGGAGACAGATGCTGCACATCTCGCTGTGTCATCCTTAAACAAAGTGCCTTTGTGCTGCAGCATAATTACAGATTATCAGTCTTCAAAAAGCTCTATAGCGTTTGTAGATCTGACAGGTGGGTGCTTTACAGTGTTGTGTCAGAGGAAGACAGATTGTTTGCCATGTTCTCTTGATGGCAGATGCTCACATCAGCTCATGTGCAGGTGATTTGGTTCGCTTACCATTCTTAGTCTTCAATTCAGAATCGATTCTCAACTCAAATTGAGTTTCGATTCGGTTGTAAAGTCTGGCAGTGTCACCTGGTTTCATTGCCTATTCCTGGATTTTTGGAGCTATGCTAAAATTAGTCTGTAGGTAATGGGGTTCAAAGTCCACAAAATATTTCACCCCTTCTATGAGCAGTACATACCAGTGCTGCTCTGCCAGTAGACGTGAACCCGGAGTTGGCCGTCCTGGTAGAACGGTGTCCCCACATCCAGAATGTCGCCTGTGGGGTTGTTTGAACTGGTGGCTTCAAAAGAGACAAATTTTGATTAAACTTTGTGGGTGCAAACTGGCCTATTGGGGAAATATTTGCATAATTATATGCATAGGACCAAAATTGCCAATATGACTGTCATTCTTGCAGAATGACAATCATTCTGGGGAGCATGAATATGCTAATAACATAAAGGGCAATCTGCAAATTTGGTTGTAGATTAAAGGTCAGGGGCTCATCCAAACTACTAGGGTGTGTCCTTTGGAGACTTGAAAGGCTTCTGAGACACTTTGCCATGAATGAATTGTCTTCTGAGGCTCATGAAGATCCCCAGAGGATGTTTCTCTGGACCAAAATGTTGGAAACTTTCCTGTTTTTAACAGACTGATAAAAGTTCACATGCAGATAACAAGACTTTTTGTCAGTTTCTACTCGGCAAAGAGGAAAAGTGAAAAAAAAATCACTTCCACCATGTTTTAATGATGCATTCGCTTCTGTAATTGTTAAGAACATACCTTCTTTTTTTTTTTCTTTGTCATAATGTCAACCTGTCAATTCGAAAGGAGCGTTGTGACATTTTCAATCAAAGTTTAAAAAAGATTTCTCCGCTCTGTCGTGTTGGTAAGAGTGGAATGTTAAGGTAGTGTCTGGGTGGCGGTGACACTGTGAAATACTGAGGATCAGATGTTCAACATTGCGGTGGGGAAAAAAAGGCTTTTAGATGTTTAAACCCCAAAGGATTTTTTTTTTTTTAAAGATCATACAGATGCATTTTCAAAACCAAGAGGAAACACTTAGTGCAAGCATACAAATTCAACATGCTGCTGGTTTAAAGAAACTTTGGGAAAGAAGCATTAAGCAAAGCAGCTGACAGGAAAATGAAAATGAAAATACGAAGTGTAAAGTCTCCTTTTCCATTATGTAGAAAGACGTACCACGCTCTGTGGTGAAGTGGAGGACGGCTCGGGGTCCCTTGAGTTGAGTTTGTCCACAGTAGGACACGGCCTGGACCTCCACACTGTAGCTCCTGTTGGACCGCATGCTGTCCAGCTCCACCTGGCTCTGCACTCATAGGGAATGCACAAACACTGTAGCAAGTAACCTCAACACATTTTCAAAGCACTGTCATATCTCTGAGTCCTCACCCCTCTGACTGTTTTTCTCCTCTTGGTCAGGGATGAAGCAGAGGCCTGCCCGATTGCAGTCCAGCTCCAGCTGACCTTGTAGTGGTGGACGGGGACATCCAGGTCAGTGGACATGCTCCACCGGAGACTAGCCGACACCGCCCTGCCGGGGCCGAAGCTCATGTTGGCCACTCTCAGCTCAGTGGGGGCTGGAGGACTGGAGGGGTCTGAGGCAGAGGGGATGGCATATGATAATTAATCCAATAATACTATTCCCTCTACTTTGATTATTAGTAAAGACTATTTCTGTATGATTCACCAGAATGACAAGATGACAGTAGGACTAAAAGTCTCTCAAACACATACAAACTGACCTCTGCTGGATTGGATGTGCCTGCTGGGCGTGGTGAAACCTCTGGTCCCGTGGGTGTTGACAGCTGCCACTCTGAACTGGTACCAACGTCCAGGTCGGATGTCAGACAGCCTCACTGCCTGCTCTGTGGTCTGTGATGGTTTAGGTGGAGTTGGATGAAATGAAACAAGACATAAACTCTATGACATTCAGGGAAAAAACAGGATGCATCCGAATATTTTGTAGTTTTCTCTCGGTCTTCATGCAGTCATGGAAAAAAAACGTTGGATTTTAAACTCACACAGTTTGTAGGTAAACTAACCTGTGCAACCACCTGCCAGGAGGTAGCAGTGTCCTCACTGGGCTGGATGCCAAAGTTCCACCTCCTCTGCAGGACGTAGACCACAGGCTCAGCTGAGATATTAAAGCGGGAAGTCCAGCGCACTTCCAGCTGACCGGAGGACAGTTCTTCGAAGCCCAGCTCTTTCCTGGGCTTCAGAGGAGCACCTGGGACATGAATGTCATCCTGTTACCAAACAGCAAATCATACATGATGGTGCTCAGGGTTCAGCTATTGTCTAAAGACCACAAGGATTATTTAATTGAAAAGACATCAAGCTCTCAGTCAGCGTCCCTGGGGTTACAGCCTTACACTGTGCCACAGGTTCTGTTTTGCCTTTGCTCTCTTTGATCCCTCTTCTAACAGAGGCCTAAAGTAGGGCAAGCTCCACCCGACTCAGTCTCACAGCAGCACACTGTTTGTTAGCAAGAGATTTTCCAACCTAGAATTACCTCATTTATCCGAGTAAAGACCCAAGGGAGACTGGGATGACATCTTATTTAGGTTGACAAGACATTTTTGAGTCAGTGCACAGATGGCACAGTAGAGGAAGCTTGGATTTTGAATTGTAGGGTACATGGATGAACCCTATGATGATCATTCGATTTGAGCTTTTTTTTCAAATAAATATATATTTTGGTTAGGCCGGTTCTTGTGGTGCTTCTTACCCTTGTAGGGGTCTTTGGGAGACTGGCAGGTGTGGCCACAGCCATTGGAGCAGCATTTCTTCTGAGCTGAGCATTCCCGGTCGTGATCACAGCTCTCGACGCAGGCAGCTGCAAAGCCAGTGGCTCTCTCCGGAGGGGGACAGCTGCCCTGTTTCATCGCCAACACTGACTGAAGGAACTCACAGCTGGTCACGCACTCCCAGTGCTTCTTGGGAAACACCCGCTAGATGGGTTGGAGGGAGATGGGTTAGTGTCATAGGCTGGGTAAAAAACTATATATTTTTTTGGTCACTGATGTGGCGGCCCACTGGGATTTGTCCCAGTATGCGTGATGGCTATGTTGAGGTGGTGAACCCCATTGCCTGTAACCTTCTGTTCCAGCTCTACTTTGCGAAAACAAGCTTGTGATTAACAGAGTTTTATGTGAAATCAATAGTTGCACACAGTGACCCCGGGCTCTTTCTGAACCCATTAAAAACTCCTGATCCTAGTGCACAGGAAGCATACAGTGTGACAGTGTGTTGCATTGTACCTCACACAGCTCTCTGCAGTTGCTTTTCCTCTTCATCTCCCAAGAATCCTTGCAGGGCTCCAGGCACTGTGGGAGTGAAAGCAACAAATATGAAGTAAACATTACTGTCATATTGGAATACAAAGATTTGGAGGTTGAATCTATCTCATTAGACTGATTAAAAACTTCTCTTACCACAGAAAGCTGAGTAAAAAGAATATCTGAGAATTCAACATCTCTATCCCAGGTAACAATAACTCCTCCAGGATGCTAATATGAATCATTCAGACTGTGAGTTTTATTTTTAAAGCTTTTATTGAAGCAAGTCCTACTATAGATTAGCTTTGCCTGTCAGATTACAATCGGCCATCTTGCTGTCAGATGAAAATATCAAGGTTTCAAAAGCACAAGAAGTTGTGTTGTCAGCGGTCCGTACAAACGTGTTCTCACAGAGGAGGCATGGACCCTCTTTAATCAACAGAAAAAACCCAAGAGAGTGAAACACGTAAGCTGACACAGGTAGAAGCTGTAGAGGCTTGCAGTAACCGGTTGCCGGCCAGCCAGCCAGCTTGTAGCAGTATTTGCTTTTGGGTCAATTTAATTAACCTGCAGTGACCTTGGTGTCCCTGGAGGTAGCTACAGTAAAGCCCTGGGCATGAACTCCAGTTTCCAAACTCTTGCACTTGATAAAGTATAAGCATCCAGTTATATTTTATAGGAAATAAGATTAAAGTGGTTCAGCAAACATTTTGCTGCCTTATCTTGTCAATAAGTGAGTGTAAATGTAATCTGAGGCAGGCAAAAAGTGAGGGAAAGCTCATGAAATAATTAACAGCATCGCCCTCTATACCCTAAGCAGGGGCAGCCCAGGGGAGTGAGTGTGCGCTAATTGTAATTTCATGCTGTAGTGAGAAACAGTGGGGGAGGGGAGCAATGTACAGCAGCATCACAAGGACGCGGCAAGCTGTGTGAAAGTTAGAGAGGCGCTGTAGATGTTGAACAAACTTGTTTACTGAGGTCTGCAGAGAATATGTCACAGGAGTTTGGATGTCGGAGGGTGCAGAGGAGTCCTGTGTGTGGGGGGGGGGCGAGGGAGAACCGTTGATGGAACAACCAAGGACTGTGAAGGCCCTTACTGCAGCTTGATGATGGACAAGTGAAAAATCTTGGAATTGGCCTTGAAACGGTTTACAGAGGACTGTTGCTGATATGTTGACATGAAGCAAAGGAGCCTCCTGATGCACTTTTCCGGACATCCAAATTTTGACAGGACGAGGACCTGGCGGTTCATGGAGTCAAATAGGATTTCATCTTCGTATATGCTGAAGGAGGTTTTGCCCAAACTCCCAGGGCTGGCAGCTTTGTTGTCCTACATTGTCGAGATAGTTCACGAACCTCCAGCAGGCTCAGACGGTCACCCATGCCTTTCCTTCATGGAATACTGTAGATTTCTTTCAAGAACCCTCTTCATCGACCACTGGAGCATGTTGTGTCTCAGTGAACAACTGCTGAAGATTGTGTCTACTCATATATGTATGCTGTGTGTCTTGTGTGTTCACAAACCACAACTCAACCCCCCCATTCCATCATGCGCAAAAAGAAATCAGTCTAGCATTCTAATAGTCATACGGAAAATCCTGCATTTATGTTAAATCTTTATAGATCTAGGCTCCGTTAACTGTGCAAGCCTGCACCATTATTTTATATTAATTAATACAATAAAAATTAATTGGGCTGATAGAAAGTAATAGTTTCTTTAACAGCACACTGAGATCTTTTCATTACAATCATGATCCAGTCACTCTCAGCTGACTCTGATATGATGAATGTAACAGGGATTGCCTCCAAGCGTAACCAGTGTTTTTAAGGGAAAGGTTAGAGATACGCAAGTTAATATGTTTATTTTTGTGGTCATCAGACAATAATCAGATTCAGATAATCTGAATTAATAGTCCGATTTTCCTGTCTGATTGCCTACGTGTTTCTTGACGCTTCAGAACTTTTGTAACATTGCCTCATTCCATGATCTTAGCATGTACAAAACTAAAACGTTGTAACCCTAGAGTTGATTTCTTTTTTTAACCAAGACTTTTGCAGAACACTGGATGAGTTTGAGATATTTTCATCAGGTTCCACACTCAGTTCATGCAAAGTTCATGATTCTTGTCCTGGGTTTTAGTGTTCCACTGTCACAACACAAGCTAAAAATGCTGCTTCAGAGCTTTTTCTAGAGTCTATGTCGCCTGTGATGAGTACCACTACAAGGTACAGCTCTCCCTGCTATGCAGTGAAGAATGTCTTGAAGCATGTCTGATAGCCCCTTGCGCCAGCCCCTGCCATCTCCCATCTCCCCTCCCCGGTCCTCCACCGGAGAACTCGCTGGCTAATCCGAACTGACGTTCCCACTCCCGTGCCATTCCCATTGTACCTCGGCGTCAGTTAGTTTTCCGCCCCATTTCAAGCTTAAATCAAGCATCCCATTCCACTGCGCCGCAAATAAAGCTGACTGGGACAAACTTTGTGAAGTGGTTGAGAGAGATTTAAGAAAGTCCCCCATTTGTAGCAAGACAACAGAGATATTTTCGTCTTGCCTGAAGAATTTAGTACCGAATTGGAATTGGTTTGAGATCCAAGCTGATCTTGTAGGTCACAGAACGTGACTTGTGTTTATTTGGCTGCAGTGTGCAGCACTCCTCCTTGACCAACCGGAGATAATGGAGCGAATGACTTCTCTGCTGACCATGCAAAATGCTGTTCTTTTGGTGCCGCGACGCCGTTTGATTCGCTGCCCAGGCAAACCCCTTGGAGAAGAAATGGGCCTCCATGTTTGTCTTCCTGTTTCAACAACTTCCACTATCTTTGAAAGTGTTCCAGACCTTTAAACATCCACACACGAGGCCTTGGCTTTTCCCAAGGAACAAACTAGCAAGCAAATGATTTCACAAGTACTTTTATACGTTTGAAAATGTGAGAGAAAGAAAAGGATGTCTGGCTCTCAGTTAAACATCATCAACAAGTCTATAGGGAGTATTGAAGTCCACTAATGACTGCCAAGTGCTACTGAAAGGAGGTCGTTACACCACGCTCGATGCCAATTGTCTAGGTTGCGAGTGTCAGTGTATACACATGACATCCCTCCATGGCTCGGATGCTACAGTAGTGCCATCTTAAGCTCTGTTTTTTTAAGAGCTGAATTGAACTGGACTGTGTGGGAGTGTGTTGTTAATCAACACTGGCACTTGCAAATGGCTGCCTGCCTGGAGGAGATAGCGACAGAAGGATTAACAAGCACTCATTACCACCGGGGTCCATGAGGACGATGAGGGGGCCAAATGGTCACAAGCCAAAGCGATGGGGCTGTCTCGCGGCAATGAGCTTCAACGAGCTTCTCGTCAGGCACCTCTGAGCTGAAGAGCTGGGCAGGCATGTGTCACTACTTGGATGGCCACATTAGTCAGAAGTTAAGACATCAGGCATATTTCCAAAAACTAAATCCAGTTAGTGACAGCAAAGTGTCCAAAAAGACACATTTGGTTTCATTTTATCACCTGAACTCTTAAAGTGTTGTTCATTTGTATCTGTATCTAATCTATAATCATTTAAATTTAACACTATAAGGTTATTATAGTGAGCAAAACATGGTTTTGGGGTAATATAAACATTTTTTCTGATTCTGAATCTGATATGATTAAGCAGGACTGGAATTTGGAGGCCTATTTGAACTCAAAGCCACTTAAAAGGTGCAGATAAAAATGGACTAACCCTGGTATTGTTTCTTTGGTTTTGTTTTTTTTTTTGGTTTTTTTTAGCAAATTAGCAGAGTAACCAATAAGTAATCACTCTTTTGTGGACCCTTTTTTTTTATTGTTTTCTTTGTGTTTCTGTTTAGTATTTCCTGTCTTATTTTGGATTTACATTCCTTGTGTCTCTGTGTCTTTGGGTTTCCCTCCTTTGTGATTGCCTAATTTGTGTCACCTGTTCCCAGTTAACTCCTGTGTATTTAAGCCTCTGTTTTCCCTGTCTTCTTTTCAGATCTTTTTGGTTTTCCTGGCTGTATGACCTCTTGTTTTTATCTCTGTTTAGCTGTAAGCCACTTATTTTTGTCACTAATGTAACTTCAGTCCTCCGTCTGCATTTTGGGTTCTCTTCCCTTGTGTTTTTTTTTTTAACCTTATGCAACTACTAAAACATCAAAATTGCATATTTCACATTATTTGGGGGACATCACATTTAAGGTGCAAACTATATAAAAGCACTGCTGTGTTTGACACAGTGCCTGTGATCGTTCATTTAAAGGGCCTGGGATTTATCTCACTTTGCAAGCTCTTAATAATGCAGCTGGAGGGACGTCTAATGCGCTAGCATGTCATCACAATTACCCATCGCTGAGATCGCATGGTTACCGAAGTGAGAGGCTGCTAAGGCGCGTTAATATCTCCATAGCTCAAAAAGGAGGCAGTATTCCTTGTGAGGGTTGTTAAATATCTGAAAACAACACGACTAAGTAGTCGCACATTGGATATGAAATAAAACTGTGAGAATAATTTCATGAAAGTTACCAAGGGAAGTTCTATGATATGAACATAATATCATGGGGTGGTTGGGGGGGGCTCTTTCACGAGTGTTGCTGTACTAGCAGGGGGAACTGCAGTGATGTATGGGGTGTCTGAGACTGTAAAGGGCCAAGCCTGGTGATGAATGGTCGAGCTGAGAGCCACTGCAGCACAAAGTCATGCAGTGTTACTCACACACACACACACACACAATGTGCACACACAACTGTATCCACAATATGACAAAACAAGGTGACCATCAATTAAAAACCCTTGTTAAAAATGCACTGATGATAATGACAGCCTATTGGTTGCTGGTTGTCATAGTAATGCAGCATCCTTTCCGGGTGTACAGCCGTCCTGACACAGCGAGGCTCTTCGGGCATCGAAGAGAGGAAAGTGAAGAATCAAAGCATGATGGCTTGTGTGTGAAAGACCTACCTTCGCACACTGTTTGTGGTTTTGGCACCAGCCCAGGGATCCGTTATTCTAAAGAGGAGAATGGGGGGGAGGGGGAGAGGGAGACAAAAGAGAGACATAAATGTTGTTGGTTTAATGGGATTAAGATTTTTAATTCCCTAATTATAGTTTTCTGTGTGGACTGTCGCTACAGAGCGACAGTCCACACTTTTTTTTTTTTCCCCTCTCCAGTTTGTGGGACTTGCTGTCCCTCACTTAATGTTTGTTACAGTAGAGGAACATGGGATCACATACTGTTGTGGTTTGCTTCTAACAGAGATGAGAGCATGTGGCCTTTCAAACGCTGACATTTGCCTTGTCGATAAATAAATAGAGCGTGATAGATGGTGAGCGGAGTTAAATTGTCTCCTCTGGGGGGTGGGGATCGGTGAAGTGGAGCTCTATTCCTTTCGCCGAACTTCCTTACAAGACGAACTGAGCTGCAGCGCCTCAGCAAATCATTACAGCCACGCTTCAGTGGAGCTGCTCGGGCGAACCAGGCAGCTCCCGGGAGTAGCAAATAACATGAAGGGGTGCTGTGACTGGTCGGGAGCCAGCTGGTCACCAAATGAACCTAAATGTCTCCACCGCACAAGTTCCTGAGGTGGGAAAAATGGGCCCCTCTAGGAGGGCAGTGGCTTTTTTTATTCTGGATGGTTCTGTAGAAGTGTTCAAATAAATATCAAGTATCATCCCTGAAAAGGATAAAAGGATGGTGGGTCCAGGAGCAGCATGACAACAAAACTGAAAAATGCGCCTTTAGAAATGTGGGGTTTCTTGACCCGGTTTGACAGCTCTGGAACAACTTAAATACCCATAAACCTTGGCACGATCCAGGGCCCCTACATTTGGAGGGATGTTGTCAGTTGTGGAGTGGGCCATCACTCTCTGTGGTTATCATTGGTTTAAGTGAATCCCTATCACTCTGAAGCCTGGAGCAAAGAGGGGACTCACAGCAGTGTGTGTGTGTGTGTGTGTGTGTGTGTGTGTGTGTGTGTGTGTGTGTGCGTGCGCGCGTGCGCGCGTGCGTGCGCGCGCGCGTGCGCGCGCGCGTGCGTGCGCGCGCGCGCGCGCGAGAGAGCCCGCGCGCGCGC
>JBBMJY010000017.1:10500650-10519942 GCA_037833715.1 Toxotes lorentzi | reverse complement strand
TGAGTGAGTGAGTGAGTGAGTGAGTGAGTGAGTGAGTGAGTGAGTGAGTGAGTGAGTGAGTGAGTGAGTGAGAGAGAGAGAGATTTTATTCATTATGTAATATTTATCAAAATAAAATATAATTTTAAAAGCACTCACACTTTGTGGATATTATATAGGCTGATCCCAGAATTTAGACTCAATTACTGAACCTGAATTACATAACTACATTTATGCTGTGGACTGATTTCAAGCAAGCTTCTTATCTTTTCATGCAAAATAATAAACTTAATTAATAAAAGTAAAGTTATTTGGTTCTTAAACTTGCTGGTTATTATCATTATTATAACTGAATGGCTCTGAATTGAGTTCAAAGTGCAATAAAAGCAGCTGGAACCCCGTGCGCAGCGGTGCCATCGCGGCGTCCTTACCTGGAGCGATGTGGAGAGCGCGGCGACGCTGTGCAGGCTGAGGCACCGCGACGCGCACCTCGCCCTGGACACGCTCTCCGGCCACGGCTCCTCAGCATCCGCCTCGGCGCGCTGCTTCCTGGCGCAGACACCGGAGCTGAGGAGGAAAATAATCCACAGACACGAGCTTGCCGGCATCTTTTTTTTTTTTTTTTTTTTTTCTTCCCCCTCGAGTCCGGCAATGGAGGGGGGCGGCGGCGGTTCGTAGTAGTCGTGGGTATAGGGAGGGGGGGCGGGGGCTGTGAAACAAGAGGATGAAGTGGGGAGTATAATCTGATGGAAGTCCAGCTAAAACTAGAAACTATATAGCCAAGGGAGGAGCTAGAAGATCTAGGCGTACACAGTCCGGGGTCAGGATGCTGAGAGGCTGAGCTCTGAACCACCAGCCTGTGCCAAAGCACCTGATGTGATTTACAACCTAAACTTCCTCCTGTATTAAAAAGAAATATACAAGAAAGTAACAAAACCCAGAAAAGGCAAAACTTCAGTTCAGAGACTTCATTTTCAGTTCTTAAAGAAAACTGGATCCATTTAATCCAATAACTCTGTTTGGTTTTTTCATGGGGTGGGGGGCAGCTTTTTTCAGAACGAAGGAACATTTGACGACCAAGACTAGAGGATGCTGCATCCCTCCAGGCTGTACTGGACTGTGATGGCCATGAGGAATTAGTAGTAGTGGTGCTGGTGGTGGTGCTGGAGGGTGGTCTAGATCTTCCCCCCTTGACCCAGGATGTTGACTCTCTTGGCTATTTTTGTGCTGATGAGCCGTGAAGTGTGCTTGGAGGCAAGCCTGGACAAGGCTTGGACCCCGGTGTCAGACCCTTGGTTTGGCTTTTGAGGGGGTGGGGTGTGGAGGTGGGGGGGGAGAGCGCTGCTTTGTGGCGTATTTCCAGTGGTTTTAGGCTGTGGCAAAGCCAGATGTCTTAGCACGAGAGCAAACTCTCTCACACCTCTCGCTGTTCTATTAAAGCAGAGGAAACATTTAAGTTGGCAAATCTGAGATTTTCCAGGAGTGTGGAGGATTCTCCTCAGCATGGCCAATTTTACTGAAGTCAGGGAATCCCAGCTGTAATCACTGGTAGCAACAAAAACAACTTTATTTATCTCAATATATTTTATGGACTCCTCTATTAAAGTAACCGCAAACATACCTCAGCTGGTTTCCTTGCCCAGGGACAGATGTGAAAACATGACGTTTCGGAAACTCTGAGGAGATCCTTCTCGGGTTCTCTCTCTCACACACGCCTGGCACAAAAGAGGTGGGGGGCTGCCCCGCCTGCCCTCGCTGGAGGATCCTGCAGGGTTAACAAGACGCCTGTATTTCCATTGCATTTTACAAACACACTTATGATCCAGTGCCCTCCCTCACAGGTTTTATAGTATCCATGTCTTCAGCCTAATGAGCCTTTGCAGCTGAGAGTTTTTACCTCTCTGATTTGGAGAGTGAGCATCATTACACCTCTGTATTTATAATCTCATAGGCTAAAAGGTAACGAGGTGTTCTCACATCAATTTTCATGTGTTTCACCCAGTTGACTGAAGAAACTGGCATCCAGATCTGCTTGGGCTGCTCCCAAAATAGGGTGTTAATGAAGTGATCCTCTTCAGGATCCACAGGGAAGCTGACGCTCTGGTGGTCCAACCCCCAAACAGGAAGGAGTAAACCCGCTGCTAAGGGTTTGACTTACTGCTTCACAAATTAAAAACAACACACGTGTAATTGACTCATTGTGCATTGAGTTGCGTGCGCCAGTTGGCCGGGGCAAATGTCCAATACAGTTCAGTCAGTACAGTTCAGGATCTAAATAGACAATTCCTACATCCTCCAGGAGCTGACTGCATACTCTTTCCACATGAGACTGCGCATTGTTGTGCACCAGAACCCACTTCACCAGCGTGGGGTCTGACAATGGGTCCAAGGATCTCATCCCGATACCTGATGCCATTGTCTAGCCTGTAGAGGTCTGCGTGTCCCTCCATGGAAATGCCTCCCCAGACCATCACTGACCCACCACCGAAGCAGTCATGCTGAAATATATTACCGGCAGCATAACATTCTCCACGACTCCTCCAGACCCCTTCATGTGTGTCACATATCTCTCATCTGTGAAAAGCACAGGGTGCCAGTGGCCGACCTGCCAGTTCTGGGGTTCTATGGCAACCCCCAGACCAGGGTTCGAACCAGGGTTCGTGCCACCCCATGATAAAACTTACTGTACGAAATAAAAGTGTTATAATAATGCTGGAAAAACATAATCAAAGTTCTTTATATTAACAAAGCTCTTAAATAAATGTATATAAATGTGTATATATAAAAACTATTGAAACAAGACTCATAACACAATTTCATTAAATGATTAATAGCAACAGTTGTTTCCATTTAAAGAGAATTCATATATATATATATATATATATATATATAAAATCCAGCTGTGTTGTGGATTTCCCATCAGGTTTTCCATTGTTTCTGCCCGTGCTCGTTTATATGTGCGCATCTCTGCGTGGGCGCTGGTGGAATCCCAGTGTTTTTCAGTGTGGGGGTCCTTCAGGCTCTGCACAGACAGCTGCGTGGTATTTCCACATGGCTCTCAGGCACTTGTTACTGAAGGGAAGCCCCCGTTTAATGGGGTGCACCTCATAAAGGAGGCGGTTGGGCAAATTCCTGTGGTTTTACATGTGTGTGAGTGTGTGGTGGGGAGGAGGGAGTCCACATTGGGGGGGTGGGTGGGTGGGGTACAGTGGGATTTCCTCTCCAGCAATAGTCCTGATGATGGAAGTTAGAACAGGATTATCAGTTAAGATGGTTGTCCAAGGTTCTTAGGTTAAAGGAAGTACTTTTGGTCCCTCCAGCTTCTGCACCAGGGGTCCTCTCCCCCAGTACAGAAAGGCATCAGGATCTTTTCACAGCACTGGCTTCTTGTAATTGCAGGAGTTATAGTTAGATGGCGACGGACAGGTAAAATGAGAGAACCACTTTTGCTGCGGTTGAATTCTCTGAGACTTGGTTCTTGAGGAAGAACTGTATTCTCCTTCATCTTATGTATCTGCTGTGTTCCCCTTCCTGGTGTGTGTATCTTGTGTATTTGTGTGTTTGTCAAGGCGGAGTGTGGGGACCCTCATTGTGGATTACTCTGAGCCTTGTCCAGCTTGTCTGGTCTTTAGAGGACGGTTCTCTGTTAGTTCACTTGCCCTGGAGCACTGGCCAGGAATTCCCCAGACCCACCCTGCCCCAGCCACCTTACCTCTGCCTGCACAAGTCAAACCTAGAGACTCTGATTCACACCCTCCTTGTTGCAATACTGTCAAAATTTTACTCCGTCCTCTGTGTGCCAAGTGTTGCATTAGGGTCCAGTTCGAGAACAAACTGGTGGTATTCTAAAGGCAAAAGCGGGGTCACAGCAAATCCTAATCTCTTTACTGTACTTTGTATGAAGTATCCTCACTTTACTTTAAGGGCCTTTTTCCCACATTACCTGTGGCTGCAGGTGGAACACATTTATCTCTATTTCAGCTCATGACTGCGTGATGCATTTGCATATGCTCTGCTCAAAAGATGATCCATCATTAAGCTGCAGGTGAAATGGACCTGGCTTTAATAAATGACGAGCCTCACCACAAAAAGTCAGTTTCATTATTTGTCTTTTTAATAATGCTCTTTCAAAAAGAAAACCAAAAACATGCAGCAGTTGCCAAAGCTCTGCTCAGTGCTCTACTGCCACCTAGTGTGGCGACGCCGTGCTGAACCTCAGTGAGGACTGAATTTGACCTGACAGAAATGATTCATTGTGCCTGTAGCAGCAATATGAAGCCAATGAAGGGCAAGGGTTTTATGATCCCTCATCACAAGGGTCCCAGGTTGAAGCAAAGAGGCTCAGTTGCAGAGGTCGGTACTGCAGCATATGGCGAACGCTCCCGGGGTTTTCATGAAGCCCTGACACACCGCCATGTTCATGCACTGACGGAAGGAACTGCCTGGAATGATAAAGCAAAAGGGTATAGAATTAAACATCCAGAGATCTGTTTTTAATTTACTTCCAAGTGACATGATAGAAGACCTTGTCGGACCTTGTCTTTTAATGTAAATAAATTAAGCGAGTGATGACAAGGTAATTTAATTTCGGAAAAAGGTGATAATCCATCAGGTGGAACACTGCAGGCTCTGCAGAAGGACTCACTCAGGGGGCCTGACAACAAGACAGCACCACAGGCATTTGCGGATCCTGAACAGGTCTGGGTGCTGGTGGAGGTGCAGAGGCTGCCCCCCTTTGAGAAGCAGAAGTTGCACTTCAGAGCCTCACCTGGGAACAACAGAATAACATTTTTATGAGCATTTGCAAATTCACATCCGAAAGCCGTCACAAACAGGAAGTTAGGCATTTGAAAGGAGTTTCCCAGGCATTGAGGGTCAAATCCTGCTTGTTGCATTATTTAAAATGAAGCATTCAATATTTTTGGATTATTCCCCTTTTTTATTTTTTTAAAAATCAGATTCTTGTTTCATAGGTTAGAATAGTCTACGATTTTTTTATTTTGTCTGTCATTTAGTCTCAAGTCTCTTCATCACCTATTTATTTTGTTAACTTATCCCTAGACCCTTTCTGGGTTCTAACAAGAACATACACTACATTATAGACTTGTATAGATTATTACAAAGCACTGTTTATATATGCAAAGACTAAAAAAAAACCACACATACCTTGATGCAAAGTCAGCAAGACGAGGACGGCAAACACAGCAGCTTTCATTTTTCTTTTGTCTAGAATCCAAAGAATGCACAAAAGGAAAAGTTTTACCTCTTAAACTCATTGCCACGCTGCACAGTCACAGGTTTTAGAAAGACCTGCAGGATCTGATCTACGCAGAAGCAGCATGAAGATGACAACGTACCTAATATACTGGTGAAATACAGGGATGGGTTGTTACCTTGTGCTCGGATGCTCAGTTGAAAAATGTGTTCACTTGAGAAGTTCTGCATTTACACTTTACTCTTTCGACACAGACACATGACCCTGCTCTCTGTCTGCACTGTGATTGGTCAAGACTACGGGACCAATCACATCGCAGCGAGAGCAACATGACTGACTTCCCAGCCATGCTTTGGAGTTCTCTACCCATGCAACACAACATCATTGCACCATTGCACTTGCACACCTGATCATCCCCACATCAAGTTACATTTAACCCCATCAACCAGACTCCAGCCAAATTTAAGTCGAATTTAGCCAAATAAATCACTTTGCTTGAAGTGAATAAATCTTTTGCTGCTTATTATTAAGTGCATGATAATCAGTGACACTTTTCAATGTGGCTCATTCACCTTATTGAATTTTTTTTTTTTTTTTTTTTTTTTAGAGTGTATTGGTTACAGATTGCGACATAACTGACTTTCCAGCAGTGATGCAAAAACGAAATCTGCCTTTTTATTCATCAATGTTTGTCCCGTTAATGTCCTGTATTGTTTTGTGTTTCTTGTTTGTTTGCAATTAACAAACAAAAGGAAGTTACTTTTTAAGGTCTAGAATAAAGATTGGGAAAGGACTAAGAATGGGAAAGGTGGGAAATTAAAGTTTCCAAACAAATGCGGAAAAAAAAATCAAATTCTTCTCAAATTCTCTAGAAGGGGTCTGCCTAAATATTAATGGGGCGATCAGGAAAAGGATTGACAACCGGGCAGCGTGGTCTACCACCCCAGACCGCCAAGGGTCCCAAAACCCCCAGATTCACTGTACAAAGAGTGATTGTTCATTTTGGACCCAGTGCTGCAGAGCAGGTTTATCCAACCCCGCTTCACTTGACAGGCGCTTATTGTTCAGACCTGCTTGCGCCATAACTGACTCTCCAGCAGTGATGCAAAAGAGGAATCTGCCTCTTTACTCATTTGACCCCTATTTAGAAGTTCATGCCTTTTATATAACTTATTTTAAAGATGAAACCAGACATATGAACCTTTTTTTTTTGGCTTTGTGACAAATGAAAGCAGAACTTAGTTGCTTTTTGCATTCGCGTTGTGACTGTATGGAGCTTGGGAACAACCACACTCACTGGCCACTTTATTAGGTACACCTTGCTAATACTGGTTGACCTTGAACGGCCTTAATTTTTCATTAAAGTTCAACAAAGTGCTGGAAACATTCCTCAGAGAATTCTAAAAATTCCGGTAGATTCAGTTTCTCAGGTCTGGCACCAACAACTATTTCACGTTCAAATTGCCTTAAATCACCTTTGTTCCTCATTCTGATGTTTGAACTTCAGCAGCTCTTCTTGTCTATGTGCCCAAATGCACTAAGCTGCTGCCATGTGATTGGCTGATTAGATATTTGCATTAACAAGCAATCGTGGTGTATATTTAACTAACTGTAGCAGTATCAGCCTAGGTTAGAAACCTTTCTGAGCGGAGTTTGCATGTTCTCCCAGTGCCTGCATGGACTTCATATACTTGGCTTTAGACCCCCCCCCCCCACCACCACCACCTTCATTTGTTTCTTCATACATAACAACATATATCAATTGCGAAAGCACTTTGCAACAGAAAAGATGTTTATTCAAGGTAACACATAAGAAAATACGTGTTTTTGTACAGGAGAAAGAAAATCGTGCAGAAAAATCTTCAAACTATGAACATGAGGATTGTGATAATGGCTCAGATAATCCTGTTGATGGTGTCCCACCCAATGAGCTATTTCTGCAGCTATTGCGAAGGTCCTCAGTTGCAGAGGTCCGTGGTGCACGTGAAGACTTTGTAGCTGGACACGGACTGCAGAGCGAAGGCGTCCGCTCTCCTCATGCACCTCTTGAAGTAGGAGTACTCTGCAGAGAAGGGGAGGGGTGACAATATGAGAACACAGTGGGGGAAAAAAAAGCACCAAAAATTTAATTAGTTTAGATCATTTTATAGCTTTGTCACTGAAATGACTTACTGGGAAATGTATTGATGACATAAGCGCAGACTTCATCTACTCTCTGGCAGGTCTCCACTGTGTTGGTGCACGTGCCACCAGCTGTGTACGGAACACAGCGGTTGCACTTCAGAGCCATTGCTGGAAGACAAAAAAAAAAAATAAATAAATATATATATATATATATATTTACAGAGCCACAAAAACCTCTTAGATGGAGGGAGGGTTGGGGGCTGCATGGAAGGGGAAAAACGTACCACTGCTGATGCAGACAATCAGGAGAACGACAGCAAGATGAAAGGCTTTCATTTTCGAGTCTTCCTCAAGAGCTGGTTGCTGTTTAAGACACTAAACATTTCAAATGAAATTAAAAAAAAAAAAAAGAAGTAGTTTCATTTTCTTTTTTAAAGTTCTGTTGGTAGAATGTTAGTTTTATGTTACTACAAATTTAATGGATGTGGAGAGCTTTGTAGTTAAAAACCTGGCATTTCAAATTAAAAGTGAAGAGCTTTGAAATACTTACCTGCGTGTGTTTTCCTTAGGGAAGCTTGCACTGGCTCTAAGCGTTCTCAGAGAATCATTTATACCCTGACTGGCGATCAAACTTGAAATCCCATTTTTAAACGAAACCTGCTAAACAAGCAGTTGTCAACATGTTTTTGTAACTGGTTGCGCAAAGGCAAACAGTGACTGTAAGAACATCAGCTGAGCAAAGTTTCCCAGCAGCAGTCACACAAGATTATGTTGGCCCAACCCCCTATGAAGAAACCTCAGATCAAATATTCCCCTATTTCAAATCCCTGTACATTATTATTATTTTTATTATCTTATGATCCCTAACTCTCTGAAATAAAATAATCACACAAAAATAAACCGGACCCCAAGTTTTTTCCTTTCTTAGCTGTAGTGGGTTAAGCTTTATTCAATCTGGAAGTCCATTAAAAAAAACGAATATTTATATTGACAGCCATCGACAGTGGACTCGACAAAACACTTGTAGGACACTCTTGTTGGCTTGTTTTCAGCCTGGGTTCTGCTACAGTTAATTTACAGAAAGCGTGAAATAACAACACCTAGAAAACTCCTTTTTTTTTTTTTTTAAATCAGCATTTATTCTGGAAATGTGACTTCACAGGCACTTAATAAATTCCACATGGAATCAGCAATCCAGTCTAAGAACGGCACGTCAAAACATGTCACAGTGCAGCAATAATTTAATTTTGTTAAAAGGAAATGGGAAAAGAAAATCAACTTTCTTCAAAATAAAATGCATTTACAAGTAAGCTGCTATTAAATCATCATTTAAAAAAAAATCACAAGATTTTAAAAAGATAAAAAAAAAAAGAAACATAATACAATGTAATAAAATCTGTATGGGAAATAGTGTAAGAGAGCAGGTGTTTCAGTCACACCCTTTCCAGTTTTAGACAGCTGATAATAGTTCCGGGAACACACACTAACACTTCCCTTCAGTTCCTCCAGGTGTAGCTGTAGTTGTTCATGTTGATGTGTGTCAGAGCAGTCTTGCCCAGGCTGGAGGGCTGCTGCAGCTGCTGGACTGAAGCGGGACTCACACCACAACCAGACAGGTCCACCGACTCACTAGAACACTGTGAATGTAGACACAGAGACAGCTGGAGTGAGTGCTGGGTGAACATATTTGTACTTCCCTTCTCATACCCGTGAGTGGATCAAGACCAGACTTGTTTCTGCATGTGGAAAATCAAATTCCCTTAAATCTGTACTTTTTTGAAGGGAGTTTGGCTGGAATTAAAATGAAATCAATAAAGTGTGTAAAAAGGTGAAGGGGTGTGAATGCTACCTGTTGCTTGGCGGTGTGTATGTTCATGACAGACGTGGGTGTGTGTGTGTAAAGCGTGGCTGAGAAGTTTCCTCTCTGCGAGGGCCGGAGGAGGGCTGTGATGGCGTGGAGAGAGGAGGGGAGGATGGGTCCTGGAGGATGAAAGGAATGGGAAAAAAAAAAAGTTCAACATGACAGATTCTCTTCTTTGAGATAAATGGGATCAAATCCTGCAGTTGTATTACCTGTGATCTCCAGGCTGCTGATGTTCTGGTAGGTGGAACCCACCTGGCTTTTCACGTTCACACTGCGGGCCTGAAATCAACAACAACAAAAAAAAAAACAACAGACAAAGACATAATAAATAAAAAAGCTGTTTGAGGGTTCTCACAAAGATATTACTACATGTATGTGTGTGTCTCCTTACCTTCAGTGTGTGCATTGTTGCCCCTCTAAAAGCGACGGGGGCCAGCAGCGTTGGCGGCAACCCAGCCTGGGACCCGGCTGCCGCCACCAGACTTTTGCAATTAATGAGGAAGTTAATGAGGGTGAAAGTGTGAGGTCCCTCCACGCACACCACAGACTCTGGTTTGTGGTCCAGGGACACGGTGTGACCCTCTTTCCGACTACGCTAAGCGGTCAAGGAGCATTGACTGGTCTTAGTGGACATATTGTGTGCTACCTAGCTGACAAAAAGGACAAGAAGGGTCAGAAAAGACGAAGGATACAGTTGGATGGTGATGCTGTCCGGCTTTTTGATTTTGTCCTGGACTCCCATCTCCTTCAGCCAGGAGAAACCGCCGTCTTCGTCGTCATTGTATCCCTCCTTGACGTCCCCGTCGCCTCCTTGACAGTCCACACCGTCCTTCAGCTCAGGACACCTGCTGTTAATATTAAAAAACATCAAAAAATAATTCATCTAAAATTCAAACCTACACTGTCAATTCTACAAAGGAGATACAGACAATGAAAACACAGGAAAACACACTTACTCCTCGTCCACCTCCTCCTCGTTCTCTTCCTGGTCCTTGCTCTTCTTCCTCTCCTCCACTAGAGGGAGACTAAACTCTATGCCTGCACAGATGAACAGGCCCAGTCAGGAACAAGGACTTCTGATCAATAAAGTTAAACAAATCAGAAACCACTTTTATATTCAAGCTCACCTTCAGCCTTCATTGCCTCTCTGAGACCACGGGTTGTAGGAGAAATCAGGGCTGTGATGGCACCAGAACCCCCAAGACCTGCTGCCCTGAACAAGACTGTGAACTGACAGATGGGGAAATTGCGTGTTGAGGGAAAAGAAGTCCACATTTTTTAAACAAAACTCAAAACACACACACAAAAAAAAGCTACCTGATAGGAACAGAGGTAGAAGTACGGACACAATCTGGTCTTCAGTAGACTGTAGAGAGATGACAGACTGACTGACCTGTGGAGAAGAGATGAGACTTGTTATACGGATGTTTCACCCTGGACCACACTGTTACAGGCTAATGTGGCTAAAGCTAAAAACTCCAGTCTCACCATTCGCTCATGAGACTCTGCTGCAGTGACGTATCTTGTGCCCAGGGGGTGCTTTTCCCCGTGAAGCTCCTCTTGGCGTTGATCCGAGGAAACAGAGAGATCCAGGGCAGGGAGGGATGCTGCCAGTAGGCCAGACTCTGCTGGAAGGCACAACGAAGCTCTGAGCAGGACCTGGGATCCTGCGGGAGGGGGGACAGAGGGAATTTTTTACAAAACATAACACAACAAGATAATGTTACATGTAATAATGACGTAAAAATGCTACCTGTATACTGTGAGGAAAGGTGCTAAACTGAGCTCTGCAGTGCTGGCTGAGCCCCAGAGCTTCCTCCTGGGCTTTGGGCTGCTCTTCTCAAATTCTCTAGAAGGGGTCTGCCTAAATATTAATGGGGCGATCAGGAAAAGGATTGACAACCGGGCAGCGTGGTCTACCACCCCAGACCGCCAAGGGTCCCAAAACCCCCAGATTCACTGTACAAAGAGTGATTGTTCATTTTGGACCCAGTGCTGCAGAGCAGGTTTATCCAACCCCGCTTCACTTGACAGGCGCTTATTGTTCAGACCTGCTTGCGCCATAACTGACTCTCCAGCAGTGATGCAAAAGAGGAATCTGCCTCTTTACTCATTTGACCCCTATTTAGAAGTTCATGCCTTTTATATAACTTATTTTAAAGATGAAACCAGACATATGAACCTTTTTTTTTTGGCTTTGTGACAAATGAAAGCAGAACTTAGTTGCTTTTTGCATTCGCGTTGTGACTGTATGGAGCTTGGGAACAACCACACTCACTGGCCACTTTATTAGGTACACCTTGCTAATACTGGTTGACCTTGAACGGCCTTAATTTTTCATTAAAGTTCAACAAAGTGCTGGAAACATTCCTCAGAGAATTCTAAAAATTCCGGTAGATTCAGTTTCTCAGGTCTGGCACCAACAACTATTTCACGTTCAAATTGCCTTAAATCACCTTTGTTCCTCATTCTGATGTTTGAACTTCAGCAGCTCTTCTTGTCTATGTGCCCAAATGCACTAAGCTGCTGCCATGTGATTGGCTGATTAGATATTTGCATTAACAAGCAATCGTGGTGTATATTTAACTAACTGTAGCAGTATCAGCCTAGGTTAGAAACCTTTCTGAGCGGAGTTTGCATGTTCTCCCAGTGCCTGCATGGACTTCATATACTTGGCTTTAGACCCCCCCCCCCCACCACCACCACCTTCATTTGTTTCTTCATACATAACAACATATATCAATTGCGAAAGCACTTTGCAACAGAAAAGATGTTTATTCAAGGTAACACATAAGAAAATACGTGTTTTTGTACAGGAGAAAGAAAATCGTGCAGAAAAATCTTCAAACTATGAACATGAGGATTGTGATAATGGCTCAGATAATCCTGTTGATGGTGTCCCACCCAATGAGCTATTTCTGCAGCTATTGCGAAGGTCCTCAGTTGCAGAGGTCCGTGGTGCACGTGAAGACTTTGTAGCTGGACACGGACTGCAGAGCGAAGGCGTCCGCTCTCCTCATGCACCTCTTGAAGTAGGAGTACTCTGCAGAGAAGGGGAGGGGTGACAATATGAGAACACAGTGGGGGAAAAAAAAGCACCAAAAATTTAATTAGTTTAGATCATTTTATAGCTTTGTCACTGAAATGACTTACTGGGAAATGTATTGATGACATAAGCGCAGACTTCATCTACTCTCTGGCAGGTCTCCACTGTGTTGGTGCACGTGCCACCAGCTGTGTACGGAACACAGCGGTTGCACTTCAGAGCCATTGCTGGAAGACAAAAAAAAAAAATAAATAAATATATATATATATATATATTTACAGAGCCACAAAAACCTCTTAGATGGAGGGAGGGTTGGGGGCTGCATGGAAGGGGAAAAACGTACCACTGCTGATGCAGACAATCAGGAGAACGACAGCAAGATGAAAGGCTTTCATTTTCGAGTCTTCCTCAAGAGCTGGTTGCTGTTTAAGACACTAAACATTTCAAATGAAATTAAAAAAAAAAAAAAGAAGTAGTTTCATTTTCTTTTTTAAAGTTCTGTTGGTAGAATGTTAGTTTTATGTTACTACAAATTTAATGGATGTGGAGAGCTTTGTAGTTAAAAACCTGGCATTTCAAATTAAAAGTGAAGAGCTTTGAAATACTTACCTGCGTGTGTTTTCCTTAGGGAAGCTTGCACTGGCTCTAAGCGTTCTCAGAGAATCATTTATACCCTGACTGGCGATCAAACTTGAAATCCCATTTTTAAACGAAACCTGCTAAACAAGCAGTTGTCAACATGTTTTTGTAACTGGTTGCGCAAAGGCAAACAGTGACTGTAAGAACATCAGCTGAGCAAAGTTTCCCAGCAGCAGTCACACAAGATTATGTTGGCCCAACCCCCTATGAAGAAACCTCAGATCAAATATTCCCCTATTTCAAATCCCTGTACATTATTATTATTTTTATTATCTTATGATCCCTAACTCTCTGAAATAAAATAATCACACAAAAATAAACCGGACCCCAAGTTTTTTCCTTTCTTAGCTGTAGTGGGTTAAGCTTTATTCAATCTGGAAGTCCATTAAAAAAAACGAATATTTATATTGACAGCCATCGACAGTGGACTCGACAAAACACTTGTAGGACACTCTTGTTGGCTTGTTTTCAGCCTGGGTTCTGCTACAGTTAATTTACAGAAAGCGTGAAATAACAACACCTAGAAAACTCCTTTTTTTTTTTTTTTAAATCAGCATTTATTCTGGAAATGTGACTTCACAGGCACTTAATAAATTCCACATGGAATCAGCAATCCAGTCTAAGAACGGCACGTCAAAACATGTCACAGTGCAGCAATAATTTAATTTTGTTAAAAGGAAATGGGAAAAGAAAATCAACTTTCTTCAAAATAAAATGCATTTACAAGTAAGCTGCTATTAAATCATCATTTAAAAAAAAATCACAAGATTTTAAAAAGATAAAAAAAAAAAGAAACATAATACAATGTAATAAAATCTGTATGGGAAATAGTGTAAGAGAGCAGGTGTTTCAGTCACACCCTTTCCAGTTTTAGACAGCTGATAATAGTTCCGGGAACACACACTAACACTTCCCTTCAGTTCCTCCAGGTGTAGCTGTAGTTGTTCATGTTGATGTGTGTCAGAGCAGTCTTGCCCAGGCTGGAGGGCTGCTGCAGCTGCTGGACTGAAGCGGGACTCACACCACAACCAGACAGGTCCACCGACTCACTAGAACACTGTGAATGTAGACACAGAGACAGCTGGAGTGAGTGCTGGGTGAACATATTTGTACTTCCCTTCTCATACCCGTGAGTGGATCAAGACCAGACTTGTTTCTGCATGTGGAAAATCAAATTCCCTTAAATCTGTACTTTTTTGAAGGGAGTTTGGCTGGAATTAAAATGAAATCAATAAAGTGTGTAAAAAGGTGAAGGGGTGTGAATGCTACCTGTTGCTTGGCGGTGTGTATGTTCATGACAGACGTGGGTGTGTGTGTGTAAAGCGTGGCTGAGAAGTTTCCTCTCTGCGAGGGCCGGAGGAGGGCTGTGATGGCGTGGAGAGAGGAGGGGAGGATGGGTCCTGGAGGATGAAAGGAATGGGAAAAAAAAAAAGTTCAACATGACAGATTCTCTTCTTTGAGATAAATGGGATCAAATCCTGCAGTTGTATTACCTGTGATCTCCAGGCTGCTGATGTTCTGGTAGGTGGAACCCACCTGGCTTTTCACGTTCACACTGCGGGCCTGAAATCAACAACAACAAAAAAAAAAACAACAGACAAAGACATAATAAATAAAAAAGCTGTTTGAGGGTTCTCACAAAGATATTACTACATGTATGTGTGTGTCTCCTTACCTTCAGTGTGTGCATTGTTGCCCCTCTAAAAGCGACGGGGGCCAGCAGCGTTGGCGGCAACCCAGCCTGGGACCCGGCTGCCGCCACCAGACTTTTGCAATTAATGAGGAAGTTAATGAGGGTGAAAGTGTGAGGTCCCTCCACGCACACCACAGACTCTGGTTTGTGGTCCAGGGACACGGTGTGACCCTCTTTCCGACTACGCTAAGCGGTCAAGGAGCATTGACTGGTCTTAGTGGACATATTGTGTGCTACCTAGCTGACAAAAAGGACAAGAAGGGTCAGAAAAGACGAAGGATACAGTTGGATGGTGATGCTGTCCGGCTTTTTGATTTTGTCCTGGACTCCCATCTCCTTCAGCCAGGAGAAACCGCCGTCTTCGTCGTCATTGTATCCCTCCTTGACGTCCCCGTCGCCTCCTTGACAGTCCACACCGTCCTTCAGCTCAGGACACCTGCTGTTAATATTAAAAAACATCAAAAAATAATTCATCTAAAATTCAAACCTACACTGTCAATTCTACAAAGGAGATACAGACAATGAAAACACAGGAAAACACACTTACTCCTCGTCCACCTCCTCCTCGTTCTCTTCCTGGTCCTTGCTCTTCTTCCTCTCCTCCACTAGAGGGAGACTAAACTCTATGCCTGCACAGATGAACAGGCCCAGTCAGGAACAAGGACTTCTGATCAATAAAGTTAAACAAATCAGAAACCACTTTTATATTCAAGCTCACCTTCAGCCTTCATTGCCTCTCTGAGACCACGGGTTGTAGGAGAAATCAGGGCTGTGATGGCACCAGAACCCCCAAGACCTGCTGCCCTGAACAAGACTGTGAACTGACAGATGGGGAAATTGCGTGTTGAGGGAAAAGAAGTCCACATTTTTTAAACAAAACTCAAAACACACACACAAAAAAAAGCTACCTGATAGGAACAGAGGTAGAAGTACGGACACAATCTGGTCTTCAGTAGACTGTAGAGAGATGACAGACTGACTGACCTGTGGAGAAGAGATGAGACTTGTTATACGGATGTTTCACCCTGGACCACACTGTTACAGGCTAATGTGGCTAAAGCTAAAAACTCCAGTCTCACCATTCGCTCATGAGACTCTGCTGCAGTGACGTATCTTGTGCCCAGGGGGTGCTTTTCCCCGTGAAGCTCCTCTTGGCGTTGATCCGAGGAAACAGAGAGATCCAGGGCAGGGAGGGATGCTGCCAGTAGGCCAGACTCTGCTGGAAGGCACAACGAAGCTCTGAGCAGGACCTGGGATCCTGCGGGAGGGGGGACAGAGGGAATTTTTTACAAAACATAACACAACAAGATAATGTTACATGTAATAATGACGTAAAAATGCTACCTGTATACTGTGAGGAAAGGTGCTAAACTGAGCTCTGCAGTGCTGGCTGAGCCCCAGAGCTTCCTCCTGGGCTTTGGGCTGCTCAGCCCACGATAAGGAGAGCGGGGAGGTGAAGAGGAGGCGAGTCTTCAGGCTCCAATCAGCTGGATACTCGGTGCAGACCGGGGGAGCTATAGAGGCAGGAGCAATGGACTGAGGACTCTGGGAGGAGGAGGAACAAACAGAAAGATGTAAACAGACAGATGTTTTATATGCATATCACAAATTTAAGTGTTAAAAGCGCAGAAAAAAGATCCAACCTTCAGTAATGGACTTTTAACATCTGCTTCCTCTTCTTCAAACAGAGAGTCGTCCTCACAGAAAGTGAGACACTTCTAAAGCAGAGGACAGACATGATGATCAGACACATCTGTGCAACACTAACAACTCTCTGGTCCCCTACAATCAATGTAATCAATTCACCTAGTCTTTCAAGTTTAACATTTGAGCATTTTAAGTAAAAATAAAATGCCAGTGTAACCACATGCTATTGTTAAAGCTTTAACATAATGTTAAGCTCAATTCGGCTCACAGGAAGCACAGAAATATGCAATAATGTGAATAAAATATTAATTTTTTAGAAGTAGTTCGTTGCTCGTAAATTAGATTTTTTTAAAGGGGAATTCTGTGTTTGTCTGTGCCCGAGCACTTTTCAACGTTAGCTAGCGTTTAAGCTAGCAACAAACAAACCACAAAGTAGCTAACTAACTGACTGATATGTTACGTTTGAATAATGCTCTCAGCAGCTCTAGACACAGGTATATTTTAATTCTATTTATTCTAACCAACCTTGCTGGAAATATCCTGGTGTTCCTGCTTTTCTGCCTCTGTCAAACTTGCGCTGAAAGACAAAACTCCTTGACACTCTTTCTGTGTTGACACGTCGGCTTCAGCATTCCCGTCGTCGTTATAAATTAGGATTTTCTTTTTCGGGCTGTAAGTGTTTTCAATATTTGCAAACGGGTTTCTGCGTTTAGTTCCACCTCCGGAGCGGTGCTGAGTGTTGAAAAGCGGTCCTGGGGAGAAAGGACGGACACATGCCGGGGAAGAGCCGCTTTGTCTGGGACTGTCGGTGCTGTCCAGGCCGCTCGGGCTGGAAAAAACACCGGCGTCGCTTCGGGTTCTTTTCCTCCTCATTCGCATTATTTCAGCCGGGCGCTTGAAGCTGGGCGAATAACCTGCCTGCTGAGACATAATGAGGAGTGAAATATCTGAAAAAATATCTGTTAAAAAAAGATATAAAGCTATAAGAACACCGAAATCCGCTGGCGTGTTATTGTTGCGCCTTCCGCATTAAACAAATTTGGCGCTTAGCGTGCTGACGTAAGGAGTTGAAAGAGTTGCGTTTATGGTCATGGGAAAATGGAGCTTCAATTCTCAGACTTGAGGCATTAGAGTAAAACTCTATCACATTCCAAAGGAAGTACGCAGGTTTTTAATCAATGCCGTGATGAGAAATCACAACTTCGCTGAATTTAGAAAATGAATGGCATGTCTGATGTACTATAAAAGACTTCAAATGTACAGAAACGCAGTACATGTGTGGTAATTGCTGCCTTTTACACAGAGCTAATAATAACTGGCCACTAATTTATACATGTATATATATGAATTTATCATATTATTACAATGCATTTTACTAATTGTTTTTGGATTTACAAAATGTCTGTGAGATTTTCTGCACTTACCAAACCGACAACCTGACTGACAACACAACTGCAAAAAGTGTGAGGTTTTAGATATCTCAAATAAGAATAAATAGATAAATAAATCTCTTGTCTTGTCTTGTTGCTGCCCCCCTCTTCTCCTTGCCATCACCACCCCTGTCCCTCTGTCACAGTGATTAATAGGACATTATGCAAATCCTGGCTCCCTGTTAATTTCTCTCTCATTCGTCATTGCTTTGGGTCATCAATCACATCTGAAGCTCAGCCAAGCGCCAAATGACGGCTGCTGTTGGGAAATCAATGCCTCTCGTTGGCTAGAGGGAGGAAACTAGCACCTAAAGCATCAAAACAGTGGTTCAAGGATGATAATTGATTGCTAATAACTTTGACTGAAATGTTTTTGACCCCTAAATGGACATGCATTAGACCTCATGAACCCCCATTTGATGTTTTACTCCTAGGGATCCATACTTATTAGTTTTCTTTAGCTGTTTTTTTTTTTTTTTTTTTTTTTTTTTACCAGTTTCAGAATAATAGAATTTCACAGAAAAATCAGAATCAAAAGTGGAACTTCAGTTCAAAACTTCCAGTTTTTAAAGGTTATAGAAACTGAGCCTTGACTCTTGGGACCGTGCTTCACTCTGGGATGTAGGGATGCACTTAGACCACTAGGTGGCAATGTTCTCTAAGGCTACATGACAATCAACAGCACTGCTTGCTCAGGGAAAACCTATATCTCCATGCTCCTTGAAAACAAGATCAGTCATTTTTACATCCATAAGACTCCCATAATACATGTGGATAGATAAAACCACAAAAACCGTGTTTAATCCCAAATAGCCGCAAATTTATCAACACACTTTGCAGGAAATGTGTGTTTTGTAGCCCAGTTTTTACCCTGTAGTAATTTTTTATTTTATTTTATTTGGTGATAGCTTGAAGCATGCTTTTATTTAAAGTTTTAAAGTTGACAATGAGCTTAAGGCCATTTTTGGGATGCAGCCTGCCTCCATGTGAAACATGTGGCCCCACCATCGCAGTTAATTCTTCCTTATTTTAGAGACAGTGTTGTTGCTTTCGGTTTTTCTGCACAATCCCAAGGTCCTGATGTTGTCAGGCCAATTGATTTAACTCTGTATTTAAGTTATAAATCTCATATGAATGAGATGAAGGACTACATTTCATTCATGCACATAGAAAATCAGTGTATAAAGTCAGGGGAAGCCGTTCACATACTCATGTTCTGTTTAGTAAAACTGGGCCTGGAGGAGTTGTTTGTAATATAATGTTACCTGAGATTTGGGATGGGTTCTCACCCATGTGTTCACCCCATGAGAACCATGCCAGAGTTTGTGTAAACTGGTAGAGAGAGCAAGCAAGGGCTTGCTTGTTTACCATTCCTTCAGATTCAGTAATAGGGAAGGATGAGGTGTGTGTGTGTGTGTGTGTGTGTGTGTGTGTGTGTGTGTGTGTGTGTGTGTGTGTGTGGTGGAATTTTATATAAAGAGAAAGAAATCAGACAACAACAGTTGCATTTCCTTCACAAGAATATTTATATAAATCACAACCAAAGGTGCACTATCGACACTTTCAAAATAAAACCTTTGTGTGTGTGTGTGTGTGTGTGTTTGTGTGTGTTTGTGTGTGTGTGTGTGTGTGTGTGTGTGTGTGTGTGTGTGTGT
>JBBMJY010000017.1:10475075-10500550 GCA_037833715.1 Toxotes lorentzi | reverse complement strand
GTGTGTTTGTGTGTGTTTGTGTGTGTGTGTGTGTGTGTGTGTGTGTGTGTGTGTGTGTGTGTGTGTGTGTGTGTGTGAATGTGAATGAGAAAGGGAGAAGAAGAGGTGATGAAAACGTGATTGAATGCAGGTGTCATTTACAGCCATGGTTATGTACAGTCCAAATAAGCATGGATGATGGGTAAATAACACACACACACACAGACACACACACAGACATGAAATGCTACCGAAAAAATAAAAGTGATATTGTAGGAATAAATTAACGCATTTTTACAAAACTTCATACTGTAATGACTTCTTTTTTTTTATCAGTGCAGTGAGGAAATGGGTCAACACTCATCAGAGAAGGCTTTGGAAGGGACATCTAATTCTGTTTATAACTCCAAATTCACTCTTGCACCATTGCACTTTGCACTTTCGCTGTGTGGTGACAGTAATTCATCCAAAGCACCAGGTGATTAATCTTTTGAGTCCATGCACTTTCCTTCTACCACAGGGCCAAATCCTACACAATTAACCTCCTTAATCAATGTAAAGCAATTCAGCCATCAGTTGCATTTGTTGGGTGAAGTATGCAGTCTGGGTCATGGGTCAGTCTTTGTCCAAATTTTGTTTCAGGGGCCTTCAAAACCACCTCAGTGAGTGAAGTGACCATATTTCCTTATTTTTGGGCTCAGTTCCTCTAAAACAAATGTCAACCACAAATGAGAGCAGAGTGGTAACAGGATGGGAAGATGGATGCAAGTCATCTATTCACAACATTTTCAGGAGGGAAAAAGTCCTGTTCATTTCCAAAGAAGGCTGAGCTGAGATCAGTCCAGTGCTGCTGCATGCAGTTTGTCAGTGTTAAACCACAATGTTACCCTGCTTCTCCCCATTAATGTCCATTATTTCATAAAAACTCTTCTTTTGAGTCCTTTCTATATCCTCCAGTGACACTGGGATGTTAGGTTTAAATAACCTATAATGAGTTCATCCACTCACTGTTGCCTGTTGGCCAATGCACTCGTCATTGTCATTCTTTTTGTTGGTCACTGACCAACATCGTTTGTCAGTAGCCGCTTTCAAATTGCGCGCACTCATCCGGCGCCTGGTGATGTGATGGCATATGGTGGGGTTTTTTTGTTTGTTTGTTTTTTTTTACCCCAAATTTAAAAACCCACGATCGCTGTTTCAGTGTAAATATAAATAAAACAAAAAGTCAACAGAATTCTTAAAATGAAAGAAACGCAGTTCGATAATTATCTTTGACATTACATTGACTTATTGCCCCTCATGTCACTCTATCATATTTTGGATTGGTGTGTACTTTTGTTCAGTGTCTGCCATCGTGACCAAGAGGTCACATGCATTGTGCGCCATTCAGAGTGTCCTTCACCACCGTAGCTGGTTCAGTAAGGTCTCCAGACAGCTTCCGCGGCGGCCATGTTTGTCGGGGAGCTACTGTGGCTGGACTCCACCTCAACGCCCACTCCTTCGTTCTGAGTGGGCAAAGAGGGGTGCAGGAGGGAGGAGCCTGTGGAGGCATTGGTGCACGGCGGCAGGATCCTCGGAGGGGAGCGCGAGTCACTGCTGCCTCCTCCAGCCATCATGGAGAACTGGTATGATCCGGCAGTGGTGGAGTAGTACAGGTGATACGGTGAGGAGGTGGACTGGAAAGGCCCGTTCTGAGCCTGGTGGGGGGTGTTTGCAGGGTAGGGAGGAGGCAGGTAGGTGTGGTACCTTCCTGCTGGAGTGGAAGCCATGGCTGTCGCCATGGTGATGCCAAGGGCGCTGTTGGAGACAGGGTTGTGGGACGGGGTGTAGGTGAAGGCAGCTGCTGTGGGAGGGTAATGGACCCGGGGGTCAGGGAGGGAAGTGAAAGATCGTTCCAAGGTCATCCTGGGGTCTCCAAAAGCTGTGAGGTCAGGACCTGAGAGAGAGGGCAAAGGTCAAGGGTTACAAACCACATATCGGCTCACTTAGTTCTGTTGTGCATGTGCGTGCATACTCATGTTGGTTACCTGTGAGTCGTGACGACAAGTCACTGAGTGAAGAGCGCCCGGGCGACAGGGGATTGGCGGTGTGGACAGTGGGCGTGGTTATTTGGCCAAGGTAGGGATATGATTGGTCGTAGGACCAAGATGGAGACGACTGCATCTGCCTGGAATCTGAGAGAAAGCCAGAGTTTTAATAACTGACACCTTCAGAGCCACAAAGCAAGTTGAATGCCATGAGGCAAAATATTGAATTGCATGATTTGTCCAGAATGTGCTGTTTAAATAAAGACTGATTTCAATGAACTGGAGACAGAAGCTGTTAAAGAGTGGAAGAAACAGAAGAAAGAGAGACAGAGGAGAGGAAGCAATTAAGTTAGTGTGGGGGTGGATGGATGACGGGGATAGTTATGTGTATGTGTGTGTGTGTTTGAGAGAGTTCTTTCATTCAATCCAGTCTTTTTCCCCACCGTCTAATAAATGGCACTGATCATCCGCAGACTTGCAGACAAGAGTGCGTACACGTGTGTGTGTGTGTGTGTGTGTGTGTGTGTGTGTGCAGACAGACGAGGAAGCAAATCGTACACAACACAGCCAAGATGTCAATGAAGGCTTTTCAACTCTTGCCAAAAGCTTTCCCAAGCACTGACGTAAGAGTGTGTGTGTGTGTGTGTGTGTGTTGAATCTGGGTGGCGATGAAGCCCCAGGCCCTGTGCCAAGCCCCCTCCTTTCCTGGTTTCTCTCCCAAGGCAGAGTGCACTAATGTGGGCCAGAAATCATAGATGGCTGGCTGTTTGGGAACAGAAGTAAAATACATACTTAAAATTTTTTTTATCTTTTTTTAGTAATAATCTATTGCTGTTAAATGGTTTCTGAGGGATGTTTAACACACAGTGATCATGGGGCTTTTAGAGACCTGAGGCCAAAGGGAGCTGCAGAGTCTGGATTTGTCTGTCCCCCACGAACCACTGCTGCAATAATTATCATCTGTCTTCTTCTGATTATTATTATTAGAATTCCTGTGCATCTCTATGTGGAACTTGAATTATGCTATGTTCTCTTAAATGCCCAGTTATTTAAACAAGGTGGAACTGTATGCATGGTATTTATTACTAGAGAAGTGAAAGACATATTAAAAGAGAAATGAAAGCGTAACAGGGGCTGATAAGAGGGGCGAGAGAAGAGGAAAGAAAGGGGGAAGAGAAAGAAAAAGCGAGTGAGGCTTTGAATGGCTTCATAACGGTTTCCTGTTGCTATTTTCTTTTTTTTTCTTTTTTTTTTTTAAAGAGGGATCCCGAAAAAAAAAAAAAAAAAAGAAACAGAGAAAGTAGGAAGCACTCAGAGCTACCTCTCTGTTTCTCTTTCCCTCAGTGCATGGCTAAAGATTAGATAAGTTTCTCTTGCAAACCAGTTTGTAAATGCAAATCTTGGGAGACATTATAAGAAACGGCAGATAAAGCCACTTCCTGTGATTGTACAGACGTATCCCACATCATCACAGTTACAGTTGTAATTCCGAATGCCAACTGTGTTAAACTGTGGAATTAAGATGGAGGGATGCTGAAGGTCTGTAAATGCAGACTGATGCTTTATTGTATAATATACATTTTCCATGTATTTGTTTGGACAAGTCTTATAATATACAATAAATGTATTTATTTATAAGGACATTTATAACCTATAAAAGGCTATAAAAATTAGTTTAAGATTTTTTTAAAATTTTTTTTAAAATTCTGACAGTTATACAGTTTATTTTTTTATTTTTTTCATAGTAGCAGTTCCTTCCAGCTGACTCTCATTTCCTCCTGGAGGCTTAACTTGCTTCCTCACTTACAGACACACATGCAAATGCGCATATACGAAGAAAAGTGGTTTCTGACAGTTGTGCATACATGCGTAAAGACACACACACACACTCTCGCAGCGTCACTAGCACCGAAGGGAGAAGAGGAACAGATACCGTCTTTTGGTGCCATGTGAAGTATCCACGGTAACACACGCCCTCACAGGCTCACACGCACACACCCGTACGTACACACACAGACCACAATAGATCTCACTAAAACCACAAGGAGGAACAATGAGGTTTGATGTTGGTTGAATGCACAAGTTTGGGAAACACACGCACACCATTTTTGCTTTTGTTTGTGGAAATGTGTGTGAACCTGTATTTTAACACTGGAAACTGACAAAGAAGCGACTCGTGCACATGCATAGTTCCAGGCTACATAGGCGATACCGTAGCTGACGTGCACCTTGAAACGCTGTGAAATAACATCATATGTCACCCGGATATCATTCCAGTGCTATAAATTTACATGTGGGGAAAGGAAATGAAAAAGTATAAAAGCTGATCATGTGCAAACATATGCATCTGGCTTTCCAGACATGATTTCAGTCGTTTCAGTTTCAAAATGTCCTGGGATTCCCTTTAGCCCCATGCGTCGCCTATAAATCCAGATTAAAGGTTGACCTTCCGATAAGGTTCCAGACAAGACAATGTTATAGGGGCTTTTGGGCTGACCAGAGAACTCATGAACACTTGAGTTAATATAAGGAAACATGGGCTGGTTAAGGTTTTGAAACCCCTTTGCATTCATAACAAAGTATTCAGGCTTTATCAGTAACCAAGTAGACTATGATACAGTAGTTGAAAGGGAAGGGATTTGAGGATAAGGGTTTGCTTTGGGGCGCTATAGCGCCATAAAAATTAGTAAGAGGGGCTGCATTCTAAAAAAGGTTCTGAAAAACGTTTTTACCATCCAAAGGCGCCACTGAACCATTAGGCAAAATTAGACTGGTCATCATGGCAATTAGCAGGATGTTGGGTCAGCAAAAGAAGTGACAAATGCCCCAAAAAAGGCCTCTTCCACAGCTGTTTCCAAGTGAATGATGAGCTAAGCTATGGTTGAACTGATTCACAGACTCATCACACAATGAAAAGACATCTTGTCTGTCTTATCACATGCCCTGTCTTATGCAACTATTTTTTTTTTCAACACAGACTTAATTATGTCACGCACGGACTTGTCACGGCTAGTAGAGAGCAAATGCGCTGCTAGCGTTCACCCACTTCCCATGTAAAGACAGCTTTGGCACTCCTGTAAGTGTCCTGTAGATGTATCATAGTCTTTAAAGGTCTAGATGATTCTCTCATTGGATTGTGTTTGAGCTCATAGATCCAGACTTGAAACGCGACCATTGGTTTTTGGCTCTTACCGGCAGTTATCTGAGAGTGAGTGGGACTGGAGAAGGTGGCAGCGTTGAGTGCTGCAGACTGGCGGCCGTTGGCCGAGGGCTGGTGGTGGTGGTGGTGGTGGTGGTGATGGTGCGAGTGGTGAGGCGGCGTCACCCTCATCGAGCTCCGCCTCAGCTGTTCCAGCTCCGTTAGTCTCTCAGAGAAAGCAAGGGAGCCCGGTTTGACCTCGTCCATCTTCTGGCGATGGCCTGGAAGAGGGATGGGGTGAAACTGTCATGATTTACATGTATCCATCATTGATTCTCATTTATATTCTCTTTCATTTTCAATCCTTTTACTTTCCCATTGCACTATGTCTGGATCAGTCCAATGAAATGTTCGTCAAACAAACCCTTTTTACGTGGGCACGGAGACGCTACCAGTGTCAATCAAGATCATTACAGGAAGTTAAGAGGCATTGGCAAATTAAAAGACGAGTGGGTGTATGGTTTATTTTGACCCTGTGCTGATTTTAGAAAACCTGAATATAAATTAGAACTTTTTTTCTATTAAATATTGATGTTTTGCACTTGTTCTACCCCAGGAAAAGAAGTAACTGAAAGCCCAATGTTGCCATGACACTCAAGATGAGTGTATGTCAAGGAGTGCATGCTTGTAATCTGATTACATAATCCAGGGATTACAGGGACAGTTACAACCGAACAGAGGCTATAACCACTGCTGTTGAATCTGGCGATGGGCGCCGCATAGGCACACACGTGTGTGTGGTGGTCTGTCACGCTGTCTGTGGCGCTGGCTGCACTTCAAAGCACTGAGACTGAGCTCCAGTTACAGGCACTTCCTCCCAATGGGGGGAAGTGTGCATGAATGTGTATTTATACTGTGTATTTATACTGTGTGTGTGTGTGTGTGTGTGTGTGTGTGTGTGTGTGTGGGCGAGTTTGAGACGAGTGATGGTCATTCACAGCTGAGCGGAGCTGGCAGGAGTCTTCCTCTCTTTTCCAGTCACTGCATCTGACTCTGCTGACCAGTGTGGCTCAGTTCAGTTCACTTCCATTTAATATCACCATATTATCCTGTGACAATCCGTGTCTTTTTTTTTCTCTTTTCTTGTTTTGGGACTTTATCTGTCATGAGAAATCCCCATGTTTCATCACACACTGAGTGGGAGAGGAACGCAGGGTTGCATCAGGTTCCTTATTGACTCAGTCAGCTCAGACTCTGCCTCCACTGTGGATTTAGTAACTTCACTATGAAGACAATACAACTTCAAGGGATCAGTTTAAACTATTAGGTCCAAAAAACTTTAATTCTGCACCTTACTATTCACGCCCAGTGACGACTATCAATGCAGGAAGTAGATTACCCCTTAATGTAATGGGTTAGTAGTGTCGTACGGAAGACTACTGGTCATTTCATAGTTTATTAACCATAACTATAACTTTTCCCAAACCTTAACCATCCTGTATGGTGCCCTGATTAAGACAGTGATAATCCATGTAAATGGGGAATTACATAGGATCTGCAACTGAACCCTGTGGGACTCCAGTTATTATCCGCTGTGTATGTTTGTCATTGCAACTCACGTCGTGGCTCTCTAGGACCGTCCACCGTAATTTTAATGGCTCTTTGGTAGGTGGCCACCTGAGGAGGGTTGGTGAACACTGTGATGGTGAGAGTGAAACTCTTCCCTAAGAGAGGAAAAAGACAGGGGAAATTAGACACGGAAACAGAATGTGGTCTCTCTCCCTCCCCCAATATCATTCTGGTCTGCTTGATGCATTAAGTCGTGGACCCCCAGACGGGAATAAACCAGAAACACATAAAAAAGCGACAAGATGAAGGAAGAGAAAAACCATGTGTGGACTTTATGTGTGGTTATAGACCACATTATATGAAATACATATAATAACCCCCCCCAAAACTGCTATTAAACAGCGCCACAAGTGTGTGTGGTAGTTACAACTCAATATTTAAGTATGATGAGGTAGATAAGGCAGAAAGAACTAAACCTAAGCATGAGAATAAGCTAATCATAGCTATGATTGTGGTGTCAGCCAATCAGAAAAGCCGGATTATACCTCATATATATACTGAATAACAAAATAATTTAAGTAGGTGGTCTTTATATTTCACATTTATAAGACTGTTTATATGTGTGTGTGTGTGTGTGTGTGTGTGTGTGTGTGTGTGTGTGTGTGTGTGTGTGTGTGTGTGTGTGTGTGTGTGCGTGGACCCTGATGACCGCCAACACACACACGTGCAGACCACCACTGTTGTTTGAAGTAAAGTTAGCACAAGCAGACAGTCTGATGCCAGACGCACATGTGGCTAACGCCAGGTGTTGCTTTCACTTCTCTCTAACCCTGCTCGCCCGCTCACTCTCTTTCTGATTATTTCCCTACAAAATGATCAATTATGAGAAGACTGATGACTCAAACCTCAACAAGTGTCCCATTTGCATCCAAATATAGAAATGCTGCTTATTATTTCAAACACATTTTCACATTTTTTTTCCTTTTAAATATAAAATAATTCAATGATGACTTACAGAATAATAATATATTAAAATATTTAACCACATTTATTTTTTTGAATCTGCGACTGCTTTGGATGATTACATGCAGGTTGTTTACAAAGAGAGTTTACAGTGGGAGATTTTGGCCGACGGCGAGGGGAAGGAGGGCAACAGCTGACATCTTTGTGTCTGTTGTGTCTGTGAGGCAGCCGCTCGCATCCCACACACACACACCCACCCACCCACAAGATGACTGAATCACAAAGGCGTTTTCTTTCTAATCACCCCTATGTCTCCTTCACTCTCTGTAGATAAGAGTGGATTTCACACATGAGGTGAACTTGTGTTTGTGTGTATCATGTCAGGGCTTGTTGGGTCAGGGTCATGCAGTTTTTCATACAATCAGCCAATCAGACAGAATCTCTTTTTACACTGTTTTCAAAAAAAGCAATATGTGTGTGTGCTTCTTTTTAAATCCTGCTGGGGAACCTGAATGCACACAAACCTCTGAGGACTTGTGTCCCCATGGGGACAAAAACTGAGGACCCCACAGGTAGAGACTGCTTGAGGGTTAAGACTTACATGTGTGTACCCCATATGTACAGTGAAACAAGTCTACGTGTGTGTGTGTGTGTGTTCCTGGAATAACAAGTCAGTATTTGTGCATTTGTGTGTGTGCGCACACACATACATACACAAAGTCAGATATTGTGAAAGAGAAAAATGACGGCTCTGTTTAAAAGAGGAACTAAAAGAGAGACTGAAAACTGGTCGCACACAAACACACACACACACACACACAGACATGGGGTATTTAGTGGCTGAGCCATCATATGAAACAAACACACAAGACATGGGAGATGTTGCATCATCTGTTGGACTGCAGTGTTTTATTACAGCCAATCGAATTACAGATTTTTCTTTTTCTGCTTCTAGTTAGTTAATAATTACAGTGACAGAGAACAATATGATTCTCAAAGCATTAGATGTGGGTTTTATGTGTTAGCAACTTGGATTCCAGCTGCAATTTCCTCTGACGTTACTGTGAATATCTTTGAAAATCAAATGTGAGCCATTGAGGAGGACTTTTAAATATTTAATGGCTCCGCAATCAAATAAAGGAGTGTAGTTTTAGGTAAAGAGAAGCACACAAGAGAAACCACTAGTCAAACCACTAAACCGCTCATTGGTGTCTGCAGCTAAACTAACCACTTCCCAAATGGACGGTTAGAGGTTTTTAGGTGAAGGAGCTCGGCTCTGCGCCGTCATCCTGTGACATAACTGTCAATAAGCTGAAATGTAAAGGTGCATTCCACCGAAATCCCGAGCTCAAAGTGGAGGAAATTAGTCCAGGAAGCTACATCTCGGAGCTCTACACCCTCCCTGACCTGACCTGAGTGTGCCACAAAGAATTCTGGAGTATTACAGGTGTTCCTATTATTTTGTCCACCCTGTTCAAATCAACAAGGGGGGATTTTAAACAACAGGCGCACCTGAACCACCAAAGTTGATTTGACAGCTCTTTAACACATAAAAACTGAATTTTAGAATCTTCATTAAGGGGGATTTATTGCAAAGTGCAGCACAACAACATACTCCAGAGATGGAGTGATGCGGTGGAAAAAGGAGCCTCATTGTACTCCTTGTAGTTACATTTGCATAAAAGCAAATTCTCCCCCACCCCTTCAACTTTCTTCATTTGAATTCGGCACTTGCACATGAATTATTAATCTGATCATTTTTCAACAGCAGGACTGTGGAATCTGTCAAATATTGACAGTTATTCCCATTTTCCATTCAGCTGGGGAGCACTTTTTTTTTTTTTTTTTGTAATGTGTGTTCGTGAATGTGTGCGCTTGTGTACACAAGGTCTGGTGTTTTAAATAGATAAGTTGGGGGAACATTTGCCTGCAACCGATTTAGAGTAACTGTGGTGTAGTGTGTCCGTTAAAGAAGGGGGGGTTGGGGGCTCAGAGAGAGGTAGATGCTTGAATGGGGTGTTACGAGGAAGTTGTCTGAATACTGGAATACTGTTTTTAATTCACATGTACTTCCCCTAGTGTATCCATGCGGTGTTGTGTGCTTGTGCGAAACATTGAATTTCTGCCACTGCAAGATATTAAAAAAGTTATATTGATGCAAACATGGCTCATGTTTGTGTGTTTGTGTGTGTTTGTTCATTTATTTATTTCACCTCTTCCGCTGCGGCCCACGAAACGCAGGTCGTTGAACCTGGCCACTTGGTTCTTGATGGCGGCGGTGGCGTTGCGAAGCTCCGCTGAGTAGTTCTCGTCGTTGCCCGCCATCACCGTCACCAAGGTGCCGTCGGGGATGTCACCCAAAGCGACCACCTAGTGATGATGATGAGACAAGATGGGAGTTTTGGTTGCGTGTCGTTTCAGGTTTTCGTACCGTCTTGTGTGGACAGTGTCCTATCACTGAAATGCTATTAGAAGCTAATGCTAATATATCCAGCTTTATCCACAGTGACATGAAATGCTAAAGCCACACACAAAATGGAAATGTGCCATGCCAAGTGCACTAGAGAGCGCGTCCTCCCCCACCTACGCCAGGGAGCTTGATTTCCATATTAACGCTAATCACACCCAGCCGTCAGTGTGCAAATGACCACTGCAGATACTATGCATGGTTTCTCTTTTAACCCCGAGCTCCGGTGGCGGACTAACCACAGCTAAGCCCTAACCCTAACCCAGTCCCCCCAAAAAAATGGAACACATCCACATATTGGTCTGTGTGGTTTCCTTCAAGATGAGATGAAATATCCACCAATCACGGTGTTGATCTCAGTTTGAGATGGAATGTGATTGGGGGAAATTGTTTCATAGTAGTAAACCAGTTTACATTCACAAACTAGGAGAGGAGGAAAGAAGACAAACAAGAGTTATACACACACACACACACACACACACACACACATATGCCTGGCGAACAACAGAGAGACTGGCAGCAATGGAGCATGAAACCAGTCTGGCAAAATAAACAAGACAAAGGAAATAATTATGAAGCTCTCAGGTCAAGAGTAACGTGTGCACATGCCTGTGTACACATTCACACTCTACCTGTTTGTGTACCTGCAGTTGAAGTGTTGTCGTGTCTCCCATGTTCACGAAATGTGTATTTGTGAGTGTGTGCGTGCATCAGTCATCCATTATCAGTAAAAGGCAGTGACATCCGCTCATGACGTTCTCGTAATGATGCATAATGCACCCGGCTCAAACTCACACACACACACACACACACACTGACACACACACAGACGTGCTAACACTAATGCTTAAAACTCAATAAATCAATCAGCTGTGTGTTCTGCGGCTAAAAGCTGCTTTTTCCCCACAAAATGCATTTTGTCTCAAAGTGCAGGAAAGCCGTGCACACACACACACACACACATCCATACATAAGGGAATGCACTGCAAAAACAATATGCTATATGATGGATGTATTAAATTATTACAGTTTTTCTAGAAAATGAACAGAAACTCTGCAAAGTGTAATTTAAGAGTGATGATTTAAAGGAATGTTCCCATGTATTTTCAACACTAACACACACCTTAAACGCAATGGGCAGAGTCTTGTTACACCTCCAGTGTGTAGGCAGCACTGAGCAGAGGAAGTTGGGGCTGTCCGTCTTCACCAGCTCTCCAGGATGATCGGAGATCACCTGAGGAAAGATCATGACTTAAAGACTTAAAGCTTCAGAGGTGAATCGGGTTGTGTTAGAGTAAAGCAACGAGACCTAGTACCTCCACCATGCCGCGGTCTGCCATGCGCAGCTTGCCCACCAGAGCCGCCCCGCCTCCGGCCTCCTGGGCAGCACCCAGGGGCAGAGCCTCGGCCATCTTCACCCCTGAGGCGAGGGTGGTGGAGGGGGGAGTGTAACGCCGGCCAGGGGCTGGGTCTGAGAAAGAACACAAGCAATACGGACAATCATCAGAAAAGATGAAACTTTTTTTTAACATTTTTTTAAACTAAAATTCACAGAAACCTCAATTCTGGTTCCAAATGCTAATATTTGATGGTTTCATGTATAATAATAATTTGAATATTTCTTGGTTTTCAATTGTTTTTGGACAAAACAAGATGAAGATACAACTCATACTCCTTTAGATTTGGTACATTTAGTCCACATCTGCAGAGCACACAACCTGAACCCTTTAATTGCCAGAAAAGTGAATGGAATTTGGTTGATGCATCATCATCTTATAAAGCAGCTCTGTAAATTGCATATTTATTCTTATTCACAAACGTTTTAACATGAACAAACAGGAAGTATAAAATGAGACATTACACATAAGTAACACTCACCCATAGACATACACCTATACATATGCTTATATATATATATATATAAACAGTGCATGATGACACACACCGTGGTCACACTGACTTGAATACCAGAGTGCGTGGTCATGAAACTAAAGACAGCAGCAGCACTCCTGCACACAACCCCCGTTTTTTTTTTTCAAGTCTTCTTGAAATGAATAATCCTGCAAGAAGACTCACACTGTCAACGGAAAATACAACTTAAACTGAGGATTTATGTCGAAGTCGGCTCATGTAACACAATAAACATGACCTCATGTAGTTAGAAAAAGTGAACGTAGCCGTGGGAATGTGATAAATAAGCAGGTGAGAAAGCCGCACGAGGCTGTCACCAGTCTGTCTCTCTGCAGCACTGGTGGCTCCATTGCTTTGTCAGGCTGCCAATCCACAACTGAAGCCACATGCTGGCGGTTTGGAGTTTAGTTTACAGTGTGAACCCCCCCACCCCACCCCCCTGGTGCCGCCATGTTGTACAGCTGCAACCCCACCTCTGAGTGAGGTTGGGAGGAAATCATCCTTGCCATTAAATCACAACATATTTGGCTGTGGAATCAAATATTTTAGTTTATTTGCAGGCATGAGATGTTTAAAATATGTAAAAACCTAATAGAAGATCTGAATTATTGATCTTATCTTAGAGTTTAAACAGGCATTGGAAGTTTCAGATCAGATCCCTTGCTGTATCTTTTAGTATAATATACACAACAGTTAAATTAGTCAAAAACGCAATGGGGTTCCACATTGTGCCTGTGGCCTGGGTTGGCATCAGACTTGGAGACAGAGCAGCAGCAGGAATGTGATTTTTCATGGCTGTGAGATCAGTGTCAAAAGCTGCAGTTTAACATGAAGTGACACTGAGTGGGTCCAGGTACTGGACCAGAACATCCATTTAAAGCTGACTTCAAGTTGACTTACAGTGGCTTTGGCCTCAAAATTCTCATAAACCAAATCTATAAGAATTTTTCTCACATTTTAATTTAAAGAAGCTGAAAATCTAATCATACATATATAAAGCAGCAATAATGAATTATTTTACCAAAGTTCCTTCATTGTATAAATATGTCTGAGCTCCTACTTTTATTGTTTATAGTTATGAGTTGTGATATTAATGTTAATGTTTGTAGAAAAAGTTTCTTCTGTTTATATGATGTAGCACAGTGTAGTTCCAATACTTTATATTAACTATAGTTTTTAAAATTGAGAAGTAATAATATAAATGAGGCTGTCCATGTTTGTGTCTGTGATTTATGAAGGAAATAAAAAAGAAGATGATATTAAGATCAGACTGTGGAGAAGGTTTCGAAAAGGACGCGCACAGCCGCCGGAAGGCATATCTTAAGTCTCTGTTTATTGTTTTCTTTTTAAGACTTTTTATTAAAACAGCTCAAATATATCATAAACTCATCATCCCCATGGGCTCATGGCTCTTATATAATGGCTGAAATGGTTATTAACCAATGCGTAATAACGCAGAGGAGGGAGTTTATGATTCTGAAATGATTTTGGTGTCATTTTTTCCCCTTCTTTTCACCCTGGAGGCATTTTGGTGCCTTCGGTGACGCTAATTCTTATTATAAAGGTGAGACAATATATATAGAATAAGTAGATTACAGATAAATTTATAAAGAAATGACTGGTACCGTATTTTGCATCCCACAGGAACACCATTTGTGCGCCACAGTGCGTCCGCACACGTCCCCTACTCAACTTCCCCGATCTTCTTCAGATTAAATTTCTGTATATCTGTGTTGCAGATTCTCACGTTGTCCACCTCTTGTTACGTGTCCATTAAAAAAAAAAAAAAGTAAATCAAATAAAAGATAAAAATCGCCGAGTTGCTGCGTCCGGACGCGCCGGATTTCAGCCTCTGTGCGTAAAAGCCCGTCGCGACAGGATCTTTAAAGCGGATTTGGATTTTCTTCTGTCCTCCATGCAGAATAATAATATTTTTTTTTTTTTTAAAAGTCACTCTAAGACGTGTGGTGGATTCTGAAAAGTCTTCAAAGCTCCTTCTGTGTCCTCGCAGATGAAATTAAGCCTCCACACATGGCTGACACCAAAAGTGAAAGGAAACGGACAAAGCAGGAAGAGAAAAGTAAAATTCAACTAAATTAGCTTTAAGTCTTTTGTCTTTTTGTCCCCGTTACAGACAGTCCGCGTTCTGTCTCTCTATGTCCCCACCTATGTCTCTCTCTCTTCCCGTCTAATGGATGAATGAACATGCAGTCTGACAGCGCCAGGCTTTTACTGGCAGAGCCGCCTATTTGCATTCTCATCCACTGCGCAGCTCTCAGCCAATGAGAGAGCTCGCCGGTGGATGTCAGTGGAAGGGCAGTAACCAATCAGCGTTGCGTCCGTCCGAGGAGGCGGGTTTAGGGAGAAGAAGGACAGAAAGAGCGGACTGCAGCTCCTTAAATTCAATAATTCACGTGTAAATACTAAAAACACGCTTATTTTAACTTAAAATACAAAATTAAATAAAAAAAAACTGTCTCAAATCTCCTAAACTTATGAAGTTCATGCAGGAATTCCTCCCTGTTTTCTTCTATTTATGCATCCAAATGTATATAATGTAATCTAAAACACCATCTAGTATTTTATACAACAAGCTAAAGTCTCATATCCCAAACTGACTGATTTCCACTCATTAACTTAGACTAGTTAATATAACTAAAAAGCCAACACTGGCTAAAAGTATTAGATGTAGACAATAGGGGGCAGTAGGTGATCTAAATCCTGACACTGTCCTCTTGCCAGTGAATGAACAGCAGCACCAAACTGAATTCATTTTTAAACCTTTTTTTTCTAATTTAAATATCATTCACTTAAAGCAGTAGACATTCTAATATGATGTCAAAAAAACATTTAATGATCACATTTGTGAAGGGAGTTTTGTATTAGCTTATTAACAAATGAGACACAGTGAAGAGGTAAAGCAGCAGCTTGCATCCCAGAATGCATCCTGATTTAACTCATCTTTAACTTACATTTAATCCATTGCTTAGGTCACATGACTGGACTCACAGAACATCACCTGGTTGGACAGAACTCTTTTCTTTAAATCTAGTTTTCTGTGGTATTTAAATTTCAGCTTCAGCTGATGAGTGGTGATTAAACACAACCATAAAATCTGTATGTACCCTGGCTCAACAGAAAAGTTAAGGTTAAAGGCCAAGTACACAACATGCCTGTTTCAGCAAGGCTCTTTCTGGGAGTCAGTCGATTTGATTTAAGCTAAGTCAACATGCTGTCGGAGGCGTTTTAGGGAAATGCCAGTCTACCTCTGCGTCCATCCCTCTTGTAGCCAAAGGGGGGATGATAAAAAATGTAAACCACTCCGCTCTCATACCCCAGCTCGAGATGCCCTCGGAAATATCTATTTTTTCACTCCCTCGTCGCGGGGCCTGTTTATGCTTCTCTTTCTTTTTCATTCTTCGCCTTATATTCAGTGTCGTTTACTCCACAAATGCGTGTTAAACCTGCAGGTGAAGCATTTCTGTCAACCTGCAATTTCAATAAAGTTCAGTGTCATTGGATCTGACGCTGAGCATTTATTCCTAATGTAACCATTATAAATAATTCAAATACTAAAGGATGCTTTGTAACTAAATACGTATGGAAATTTTAGGCCTGATGCCAAGTATACAGAAGTGAGTTTTGAGCTCTTACACTCATTTATCTTCACATATCTATTTTATTATTCGGTTTCAAATTTTAATATTCATTTAAAAATATATATAATTGATATTATTACTAAATATTTGTGCATAGGGGGAATACTACAAATAAAACATGGCACTGATGTGTAAAAAGACAAGTGAAACAGAGTAAGAAAGAACAAGCAGGTACAGAAGGTGAGGAGTTGGATTTCACTCAGCCCATTGTCGTCCTCCAATCCATAATCAATACCTAGTCGCAATCACCTATCAAAGCTATTGACCCCAGCATCCCTTTACATTATTGGCGGCATTATCAGAAAGACTGTGACTGTTAATTCAATCGAGTAAATAAATAAAAGATTAGTCAAATTCAATAGAACGACGAGATGATGTAGATTTTCTGTTATAAATATAATTCTATAGAAATAGTACTGTTTCTAATAGTTTTAATTACTATAATAAGAACCTTCTCAAGAACACAGTGGAACCGGAGAACATGTGTCCATGAACTACTTGAACAACACCTAAAACTCTTCCAGAGAACTCCTGAAACCCATCATCCAGGTTCGCCCAAAGACTTACTGAACCCCGTACGAAAGCTTCTTCAGGGTTTTGTTATTTTCATGAAGTGCTTGAGGATTAATACATGACAAGTTTCTTGGAACAACACGATCACGTAAACAAACACGGATTATTGGATGTTCCTGGTTGCAAATTGTGTGAACACAATGTTTCGCCACCACAAATGGAAAACACGACATAAACATCCATTTCGTCGTTGATGCAATGGAAACAAAGAGACTTAGACGTGACGGTGATGACGACTCGTGAGGTGTCAAGAAGGAATTAGCTTTACCGAAGAGTCCGCTGCCTGTCCGGCCTTTCCTCATCAAGTACATGGCCCAGGACAATGGGCCGGAGCTGGAGAATGCCCCAGGGTTCATGCTTCGATCCGGGGTGCAGAAGCAGCAAAAGCTGGGGCCAGATTTCCAACACCCAAAGGGGAGAGAGAAGAGGGCATCAAGGGAAAAAAGTAGTAATAGAAATAATAATAAGAGCGGAAACAGAAAAAAGGTAAAGATAAACGAGAAAAAGAACTTTCCTGAAGTTTTTGTTTGTCCAAAGTCCAAAATTTGCGAACACTCGAGAGATGGTTCTGAAAAATTATTTCGTCAAAGACGAGCTCCAGCCTGTCCTCACCTTTTATAGCCCCTCATTCATCTCCTTCAACACCCTCCCCCTCTCCCTCCATTTCTGCCTATATACTAGTAAAAAAAAAAACTGAGGGAGCAAGGAGGAGGAGGAGGAGGAGGAGGTGAGGAAGCACAGAGAAAACCCAGTCAAGCTTAATTCATTCCCTCCTTCTCTAAAGCGTAGCCATGGGGGACACGACTCCACTTTGCCCTCAGGCTCTTTAAAGCTGCTAATTTCATTTAGCTCCTCAAATGATTTTCTCCCTCCTTCCTCCCGCCCTCCTCCCCTCCCTCCTCTTCCTCCCTCTTTGGAAGTTCTAGTTGAATCGAGGTCACACAGTTTTTTCCTTTTTCGACGGCAGGTTTGTCTTATTTTACAAAAATGGTCTATAATTTGAATGAACATTAGGGTGATTTAGACCAGACTCCGTTCATTTTTCGTGCATTTCTCCCGCCTTTTGTCGCTCACATTGTGCGGTGGTTTTGATTGTGTTCCCACATTTGCTAACGCAAAGTTGCAATTCCCTGACAAGGATTATTGTTGTGCATCTTCATTTGAGCTCGACAACTTACTGTTTTTGATCAATTTTAGTTTATTTTCACTTTTTTATAAGTGAAATAAGAGTTGAAGCTAAATCGAGATTATGCTACCAAACCTCAAGGTGACCACTGTGACATGCACACACTGGTGGACACTGAGCTTCCCACACTGACTCTCCCAGAGGCCCCTTTGGCTGGTGATATCACCACAAAACTCCCTGTGTGTGTGACAAGGAGTGTGTGGGACTGATGGAGCAACAGCTCCCTGCGACTCTCAGTGGCAACCTCAGACCAACAGTGTGTGTGTCGGTAGGTTATGGTGAGCCACAGTGCTCATCCGAGGTGTGTGTGTTCATACTGAGCCAAATCCAAGTCTAAAAAAGCTTCATTTTTTGGGGGGTTGATGGCAAAACAACAGTATGGTTCTGGAAACCCAACCGGTCTGGTCCAGACCACGAAAAATACATTTTCCGTTTGACTTTTCAAAAATAAGAAACCAAAACCTTCATAAGATGAATTTAATCATGGATTAAACTCAAGGACCTTTTCTAAAATTTTCAGAGACGGGGAAAAAAATGAAAGACTGAACTCTGTTTGTTCACCGTTTTATATAAGTACAAATTAGCATAGATTTTTAAGATTGCCACAAATTAAATGGTCTCCTCCTGAGACCCCCTCGTATTTAATGGATATTATCGTTTATTATTATATATAAATTGAACTTAGACATATCCTAGTTACAAGTGTATCAGGAAATTTACCAAATTAATGTTTTAGCAAAATGAAAATAAACTAAATTAATTCATCAGCATAATGTGCAACTACAGGAGTAACAGAAGGAAAATCTACAAAGGGATTATGGGAAATTTATGGAGCAGTGACCAGGAAGTTTTTTTTTTGTCTTCATAAACATTTTACATTTTATGTAACAGATATTTGCATTTAAAGTTGGATTTCAAGAGCAAACTATGCTAAACACACTATAATTAATAAACTCTTCTGTCTGTCTCTCTCTGTCTCTGCCAGCGGCTGTCTGTCCCCGTCGTCCCTTGAGCTGAGGCCACCCTGAGGCCAGTGACAGTGGCATGGCAAGGATCAATACCACTACACACACACACACACACACACACACACACACACACTTGCTGCCACCCTGAGCGAGGGATCAATAGAAGGAAAGACAGAGTCTGGGGAAAAGGAGACATCCTCTGGTTTTAACTCTCCGGTTGCTCATCAGCGACTTTAACACCTCACAGTTCATCGCAGTCTATTTAAAGCATAATCCACTCGCAGAGAGAGGTCCAATTAACAAATTTGCTTTTAGAATTTAGTGCCACATGTCAGAATTCTTCAGCTAGAGTCAAACATGGGATTTGAAAATGTGAAAGATTCTAACGTTGAAGCAGTTACTTCAGTTGTAGAACTCTTTTTGTTTTCAAATTTAAACGTGATACTAATTATTTTCCGTGCATTTAAATTGCTAAAATAGTCAATGGACCTCTGTACATACGTTTAGACGTGTTTTTAAATTCCTGTTTTGGGAGTTGTATACTTATATTGATCATAAAAATTGTGTGTTTTTACATGCAGTCACGGAAATGACAAAGCTGGCGCGCACACACACACACACACAGTAAAAACACTGCAATGTTGAAGTGGATGAGTCAGTTCAGACACTTCAGTGGCTCAGTAGATTTGTATCGAAGCGCTCTCATCAATTGATCAGTTACCAATTGTCTCTAGTTAACAGAACAGCCAATTCTATCTCTCTCTCTCTCACACACACACACACACACATACAGTACGTGCACACACACCTCGTCTATAATTCATGGGGTGTATTGTGCGGATGCAGTTAACTGCCGCTTAAAAGTAATTAATTGATTTTCTGACATATCAGTTAGCAGCAGCACCAAGTGACACACACACACACACACACACACACACATATACATCATCCAGGATAAAATGCACAGTTGCACAAGGACATGCACTCACACAAACACTAATATTCCTGCACTGCCACACTATAGGATTACACACAATCATCCAACCTGCAATTAAGCTGTTGTGATAAGAAATGTAACACTATTTCACAACACACACAGCACATGGTATGGAATTATACATTACAAACACTAAGGTGAAATTTTATATACTTCTTTTACCAATAAATATCTAGAACCCCCGCATTTGTGTATTTGTAATGATAAACAGTCACATTTTTGCTCAACAAATCCCCACAATGAGATTAAGTTTATATGGTGCTACTTAGTCCCAGTCTGTTGTATTACTTTACGGCACAAAGGGATGTGGTTTTTACGGCACTAACTATGAACGGGGAGCTGGTTGTAAAGCTCTCAGAGAATCCACCAGCGGCAGATGGAGGGAGACGTGATCAGACGTGAGGTCACCAAAGGTCACTTCACTTTCTTGACAGCAATTAAAGGAACTGAACTCAGAATAGCAATCAAATGAACACATGCAAAATGCCCTAACCTTAAACCTGATTCTAACCTCAACCCTAAAACCAGGTCTGAACCCTCAGATAGTCTTCTGAAGGTGCGAGAGCTAAAAGGTCCTTAAAATGATGCTTTCAAACAAAACATGAAAGCAAAAGCCTTTTTCTAATGGCTAAAAATGTGCAAATCTATCTATCTATCCGTCTACCTTTGTGAGGACCAATTTAGACTTTATGGAGGGGGGACATTTTCGGAAAGTGAGGATATTTTGGTCAGTCATCACAACAAGCAAAGGGCTGTTTGAGTGTTAATACTTGGTTTTAGGGTTCTAGGGTTAGAAGCAGGTTTTTGTTAAGGTCAGGGTTAGGGTTATGTCAATGAGTGTCCTCACAAAAATGTACAAAAGTACAAGTGTGTGAATGCATGTGTGTGTGTGCTGAATTATTCAGCCCGGCCTCTGCGATGAGAGAAGACTGGCTTATTCTTGCTAAACTAAAAATTGATTTTCTGACACAAGAAATGAAGGACAGAGAGACAGAGAGAGACAGGGGAGAGACAGGGGAGAGAGAGAAGCCTACCTATTCAATCATGCACACAGTCAAAGTTAGTAAAACGTTCATTCTTTCAACCTAGAAATGGAAATAAAACGGAGGAAGACGGAGACGGAGACAGCGTGTGTCTGACAGAGAGGCAGAGAGAGACAGGGCGAGACAGAGAGACAGATACAGAGAGGAAGATAGAAGTGCCTCGGGCGGTGTTTAGTGCAGTTTGAATGGCTGAGCAGATGCATTCGAGCAGAAAGCCTGGACTCGCACACATGCAAAAACAAAAAAAACAACACACACACACACAAAGACGCACTGCAGGCTGGACACGGTCGTCACGCCTGATCGGAAAGGTTCACTGTAGGGAAGTCCAGTTCTGTGAAGTCCTGACACTTGATATTTCGTCCAGTGGCAATGTTTTTAACGGGGTTTCGCAAACTGTGGTCCAACTTTCTCTCTTTCTAAGTAATGAACTCACTTCTTCCTGTTTTTGTGCTGATTGGACAGAAATTGCAAGGGGGGGATCTATCCGAAATGAAGGTTGCCTAGGGATACAGGACTGTAAGGGCTTCATCAGTAGGGACCACTGAGGTTATCACGGGCTACACACACCCTTAAGGTCCTGCAACTCCCCTTGTGAATGCAAAGGTGCTCCCAGATTTGGAATATATTTGGGATACGGTCACTGTAGTTCTTCTGACAAGACCTGCTCCTGCGCCAGGGTCTTCTTCCTTTTAGGTATGTCCACGGAGCCTAAAGGACATGCTAGCATAATCAGACTTAGCATTGTTAGCATTCTGATTTGAGCATTTAGCTCAAGTACAGCCATGTTTGGTGAATCAGGACCTTTTGCATTGTGTAGCAATCTTGGTCTTGGTGATGCAGGTCTAACCAAAACATGTGGCCTCAGTGAAGTGCCAGCTATCACCTGAACTGCAGCAGTGCCTGCAGGGCCTTAGGCTTCTTACCTCCAATGGTAAAAGGTTACACCGGTAGATAAGGTGATAGAGTGACTAACATAAGGGGTTAGATTGATAGATGGATGGAGTAGCAGCAGTGGTCTGTGGATAGAGGGATGAATCCAGGGGCCCCGGAGGGCAGGAAGAGGAGGATGAGAGAAGGATCGAGGAGAAGATCCCTGAGGAAACAAGGGATTGAGTGGAGGAGGACAACAGAGACCCAGGACTGATGATGAAAACCCTTCATCTGTGAGTGTTAGATAGCAGCCATTAAATCTTAAACATGTAGGCTGTGACGCTGAAGACTGATTGGCCAAAAAAAAAAGGAAAAAAATGGATCCCATAAACATCACAGGATGCACTGGTCTAATTCTTGGAGAGTTCTTACTTTACAGTTGCAAATTTTACTTTAACTGTGTGCCTGATTATTTATTGACAGACAGATGCTGCAGATACATAAACTTGTATCTATACACAGCCACAAAAATCAATGATTGTCCTCCATGGCTTATATCATTTGTGACATCTGCCAGAGAAGGAGACTTCCAATCAACTAATTAACCATTCACACCCCTCAGGCTTTGGCTACTCTATGCTTTTTGTAGCATGTGTGCATGTGTGTGCGTGTGCACACGTTTGCATGCTAAGTAATGTCGAAGATTCTGGAAATGGATCATCAGAGTGGAAGGAGCTGGCGAAATCAGCCTTAACCCAACCAGAGTCCCATATGAGTCAATGAATAAATCAGAAGGCGTCGTCGCTAGGCGGAATTTTACAATATAAAGAATAGAAGGGTGCTAATGGGTACAGGCCACACACATCTAAAGACAACACTTTGCATTCACTTGTTAACCACAGCGCAGCGACAAATGGGGATAGAGAGCGAGGAAAGAGGGTGAGGAGGAGTTGAAAGAGGGCGAGGCGACTCCTTTGCATGACTACTTCGTCAACCACAGGACTGAAGGGACCTCGCCTCGCCTCACGCGGGACACCCATCTCACCCATTAAGGCTGAGGGGAACCAAGTGTGGTCAGGAGGGGAGGGGGGGGGGCTCTGCTCTGGATAATCGGAGGCTTCATCGATCGTCAGATGGCTGTTTCCTGTTGGTGGCTTTTTGGAACTTCGGGGGAGGTTAAAGTCAGCGGGGAAGTGTAGCGAAACAAAGTGAAGATACGTTCTTTAAAACTCTGCCAACATACTGTGTTTTTTTTGTTGTTGTTATTGTAAGTGATTATACTTCTAAATTTGAAACTCATATCGTTGTCACTTGATGTTAATAATAAGATATAAGATTAGAATGAGATGTTAATGGTTTATCTCTGTAACCTTAACACAACTGCAACCTATGCAACATAACCACTGACTTCCTTCCCTTGCTACACACACACACAAAGAGACCACACAGAAGGTTTGGCATTGGTAGACATCGCCGTGCACGGGCCCTGATTTTGGATTTGGTGCATGCTGTGGTTTAGCGTTAGCAATAATACTGGTTTGTGGCCGTATTTATGGTGGTTCCTCGTAATCTACCACACACACTTTGGTGAGATTTTCGGATTATATTCGCAAAAGATTTATATCATAGGAGGTGTCCGACAGAGGAAGTCAGCGCACACGCTGTCCAGAGGACGCTGATATTGAAACACTGAAGTGATTAAAAAGGCAGTTGGGAGGAAGTGAGAGGCGGCGGCAGCAGAGGAGGAGAGAGATGGAGGAGGAGAGATGAAAAAGAGGAGAGGAAATGAAGGGATCTTTATTGGAGCTCCCTCTTCCTGCTTGCAGCTGACGGGCGAGGACTGGGGCAGATGGAGGCGCTGTAAAAAATGGCTGCTCGCTCTGAGGATCCTCCAGATTGTCGGGTGACAGCGAATAAATGGCGGATAAAAGTCTGTATTTAGAGAGGCTGGGACACTCCACAACCTTTTTACATTACTGTATCCATGACAACAAAGATCCCCCTAACATAACAAAGTCAACAGGTGTTTTTTTTTTTAAATATGAGCTTTCACTCTCGTCTGTTCTGATCATATTTTAAGCTACAATATTTATTTTAACTTCATATTTTGAAAACAGGGGTGACCAGGAAAGATTGTGAGTCCGTGGCTGATTGCAGATGACGAACAGGTGAGGTGGGAAAGGGAGCCAGGGCCGGTGTGACGCTCCAAACTGTGATCAGGTGCTTCCTGTTTGCTTTAATTACCCTTGAGATGTGTCTAGAACTTGACTGGAGTCCACACTTGTGTGTGTTTAAGGACTCACAGTTCACACTGCATGTGAGGACAAAGAAATGAGTTGTAACGTGCTCCTGAAACAAAGTGGCCGATGTGGGAATCTGAGATAAAAAACCAGCAGCTGAGTGTTGACATTTTTTGCAGCGGGAGGTGCAGAGATCAAACAGCAGCGCTGGGTTGTGTGATGTGTGGCCAGATCTCCACATGGGAGCCACTGTGTGTGTGTGTGTCTGTGTGTGTGTGTAGTAAGGAAGACAGACAGACAGACAGATGAATCCATAGATGGAATTCTGTGCTTATTCCCAGGCTTCAAAATAAGAGCCAGAGATCACAGCTGGACAAATGACCCAACACACATACACACACACACACAGCTAAAGACAGAGAGAGAGTTAAACTGAAGGAAACTTAACAACAAGACCAATAGAAAGAATGGAAGACTTTACTGAGTCCTTATTAGGCTTTTTATTGGTGTGTATCAGCATGATTGTGTGTTTGTGTGTCTGCGTGTGTGTTACATATGCATGTCTGTGTCTGTATTGGCTCCAAAGCGCTGAATCATAATGATTATAGCAGACAGCTCCTCAGCGAGACTGGTATAAAACCTTTAATAGTTGGACAGCAGGAGGTGACACACACACACACACACTTTCATCTGGAGTTGAGCACAAAGGAAAAACACTGTTGTACATTTTGAAATCTACTTTTTCCAACTGTTTTTTTTTTTTTTTTTTTTTTGTCCTGCAGCTTAGCTGGAAATGAGCTAGAATGGAAACAACTTCTTTCAGACATCTACTCATGCTCCCCAGAAGGTGACTAGTTTTTGATCCTGATCCTCAAGCACCACATCTCCACTCCAAAAATCCAAATTATAACAGGCCACTTGTGGAGTTTACAGGACACATTCCTGTTCCCCAGAGGATGAATCCTTTTTATTTTGGAAACCCCCGTGAGCATTCCTCTGGTGGCAATCTTGCTTTCAAACATCATGAGTTAAACTGTGCATACTCCTGAGAGGATGAACGCATTATATGAACTTTTTTTTTTAGCTTTCCTCTGCGATGTCACATGCTACGTAGCAAAATAGCCTGAAAATGCTAATTTAAATAGTTTTCTGTGTGGTTTCTATGCCAAACCTGCTAAGTCCAACTAGCTGATGCCAGGAGAGGGAAAATAAACAAACGCAACTTGAACAGCAACCTGTTGAGCAACATTAGTCGATAAACTGAACAGAGGAGAAGGAGGGATTTCTGGGAAAACAATGCATCTATTTTCTCATAAGTCCTTCCTTGCTCTCTTTCATTTACCCCCCCAAAATCCCTCTCACTCACTTCCCAACATCAGCAGCAGCAGAGTGGAAAACAGTCGTCCTGGAAGCTGGAAAAACTCGAGTCCTCTGGAATTTTATTTCCCTTCATCTCATTTCATTCCACTTATTTTATTCATATTAAATAAAATCTGACATTTTGACATAAATAAATAAATATATAATAAATAGATGCATTTTATTTTTTGGAATCACAGGAAGTACTGTTTGCTTTATGATGTGATGTAAAAAGTAAGACTTTGGACAAGACGGGGACACCTTGGACAGGTATTTAAGGTCTCCCGTCCTCTCTCCTCACTCACCCCTCCGCTCATGTTCTCTCCCCCCTCCCCCCTGCCGCTTCCTTCCTCTCAACGATCCCTGTTCCTCTCCTCGCCCCTGTTGGGTTTTTTTTGTTGTTTTTTTTCCTCCAGCTTGTCTTTGGGTTTTTCGTGCACACACCCACACACACACACACACCCACACACACACACACACACACACACACACACACACACACACACACACACACACACACAC
>JBBMJY010000017.1:10446192-10474975 GCA_037833715.1 Toxotes lorentzi | reverse complement strand
CACACACACACACACACACACACACACACACACACACACACACACACACACACACACACACACACACACTTACCAAAGCCACAAACCAAGCAGAGTTTGACAATATATAACCACAAGAGAGGGCTGCTGACTGGACTCTCTCTCTCTCTCTCTTTCTCTTTGTCTCTATTTGTGTGTGTGCACATGGCACACACAGTGAGAGAGGGATGGTGTGTGTGTGGTTTACCAGCATGGCTAACCAATACACAACTGGATACCACAAACACACACACACACCACCACACACCACCAACAGAGCGATGCCGCTGTGTCTATGCATCACTGTGTTATATGCTCAATGCAAATACTTTTCTCTGTGTGATTTGACTGTAGACATTTAAATAAATGAATAATTAAGAGGATCCGTGTGTGTGTGTGTGTGTGTGTGTGTGTGTGTGGTGTGTGTCTGTGTGTGTGCACTGAATGTGAGGCCCTGTCTTTGTAACGGTTGCTCTGTCACACGCATCCTCCTTGCTTCCTTCTTCCCTCACTATCTTCTGTCTGTTATAGCACTCACACACACACTCTCTCACACACACACACACAAAAGGAGCCAACAGACATTTTGAAATAGTGAAACAGCCTCTGTTAGTTAAGCGTGATTGGGCAAACTGAGGTGTTTTGTTTCCTTTTTAAAGGGGAATTCCAACAGGTTTTGTTGTTAGTCTCACATCGAGATGCACTGATGTAACAAAAACACTTCACACACACGTTTTTGAATTACATCTAGATACACAATCTGCAGACATGGCGCAACCGCTGCCGGTTACGTCACCACTCACATCAGCAGATTTTTAAGCAAAAAAAAAAAATCATTGTAATATTCCTTTAACATCCCAGCTAGGATTGGTTTACACTATAGCATGTGACTAAATAAGATTATTGAGTGTGTGTCAACAATGATACCGGTGTCAACATAAGGCTCAGGGTGTCATGTCTAGCCATTAAGCCTGATCTGATGACTGTTTCCTAGTGTTACCTTTCATGTTCAGTTCATGTTTTATTTTGAAATCCTTATCTGCCTGTTTAGTTCGAGATTCACTTCCTGCCCTCTGTGTTTTTCCCTCCAATTCTGATTACCTGCCCCGCCTTTATTGGTTTCACCTGTGTTCAATTGTTCTTCCCGCCCCCTAGTGTATTTAAGTCTTGTCTGCCCCTTTGTCTGTGCCAGATCGTCTTTGTCTGTAGTGTCAAGCGTTCCAGCATTTGTTCCTTATGTTACACCTTGTGTGTTTTTTGACCTGGTTTGTTCTCTTATGGTTTTTGCACTGTTTGTGTTAAAGACTAGCCTTTGCCTTTTTCCCCTGTGTCCTGGGGTTGTGCATTCTGGACTTTGAGTCCAGCATGAGCCTGAGGTCTGGCTTAGCACAGGCCTAACTCTGGCACTTGTTTGACACTTCACTAAGTTATATGTATGTGAGAACGCTCATATATTTGTGTTGCGTGAGAAAATATAAGTAATACACGAGTGTGTGGACACGGGGCGCACTCTGAGACTCGGCATCACCTCCTTTTTAAAATCAGCCCGAAGCAGACCTGTGGAGTTTCCTCTGTTAAACTTTGCCTTCTTCTGATAACACTGGCTCTGTGACACACTCACACACACTCAAAGCAGGTGTAGCCTCCAGATAACCAGAATCAGCCCTGGACAGGCGTGCGCTATGTTTGGCCGAACAATGTCGACAAGTGGAGAGTGCTTGACGAAGCGCGTAGGTCGGATGGGTTTAGATGTGATGAGTGGTGTAAATTAAGAGCGACGGCAGAAAAACAGGCTTCAAAACAGTTTGATATATGAAGTGAAGGAAGGGAACAATGTGAATTCAACACACGGGTGATTGAAAAGCGAGAAAACAACTTGGAGTGGATTTTGTTTTCAGCCAAACGCGCGAGATGTGATATATAGACTGGGTAAGGAGGGATGGGAGAGGGAGGGATAAGGGGGGATGGGAGAGGGAGGGATGGGGGGGGGGGCAAGGAAAGGAGGAAAGAGTGATGTGAGGCTGATGTAGAAGAAGAAGGAGAGGGGAGCAAAGAGATGGAGAAAAGAAATGAATAAAAGAAACAATTTTGATAAAAGGCGATATAGATTTAATTCCTGTTAATCTGGATGAGGTCTGAAGCAGATAACACCAAGAAAGGTACAACTACACACACACAGACACACACACACGTAGTGAACTGATAAAGCTGCAAAAGAGTGTGTCTGGTAAATTTGTTCCAAAAGCGAGGACGGACTAACAGACACATACACATGTGCACACATGTGCGTCGAGTGGACGGGCAGAGGATCGACTATGACATAACTGTAACTGCTCACCAATGACTAATAGGACAGGAGGCGGTGGGAACCAATCAGAGATGAGAGATGAGTCTCATTCTTAACAGACTTCTTTTGTCTCTTAGTGTGTGGACATACACTGTTACAGCCTTGCAGAGAAAGATAAACTCTTTAAATAAAGGAGAACTTTGTGTGTTGCGTGTGTGTTTATTATAACACCTTGGAGTCAAGCGTGATGGAGTTGGTGGTGCTGTGCGCAGTGAGTCGGTGCAACTGCAAGCAGCGATGTCAGAAGTGAGAACACAGTCGTTTACCGTGCAAACCGTTTATAGCGCTGAAGCAAGAACTGACAGGAAACACACACATAGACGCACGCGCACACGCTTACGTCGATGCCGTCTGTCACAAAGTGTTCTTGAGAATTTCCGCCACGCCGAGCGGCCACAGTTAGAAACAGGCGTGCAACAACATCAGGTTTCAGGAAACAGGTTTTTTCTTTTCATTTCTTTCTTCTTTTTTTTTTTTTTTTGCAAACTATCTAATATCTCAACCACTATTGTGATGATATTAATTCAGTGCAACAGCTGAAAAACCTGAAAGAAGATTTTTATCCATTATCCAACTGCAGCACTGCAGTTTAAAAAAGAAAAAAAAGTTTAAAATTTTAAATGCAGGAAGACTTTTATTGTGTTAAGTAAGAGTGCCTTAACACAGTAGGTTTATCCGCTTTTTCCAAACCGGTGGTGGGAAAGCAAAGCAGACATGTGTAGTCATTCTCACAGCTGCTGGTTGATGAAACAGGAAGGAATGCCCTGCTACATTCCTCACCCTCCTCCCTACTGTCATCCTCCCTCTCTTAGGTGGGGGGGGCGGGGGGGGGGGGGGGGGTCAAGGGGAGCCTGACGAGGGGGGGAGGGTGTGCAGGACACCGGCACAGCAGGTGTTAAACTGACACCTAGTGAAGCAACAAATCATGGAAATCAAAACTCCTGGGGAAATAGTGGAACCGTTCTATCTTTAGAACCCTAGTGGAACACTAGAGCCTTGTATTTAAAGCTGTAGAATGAACCTCTGGTTCATGGGATTGTAGCTAATTGTGCTTTTAACGTATCGTAGCAGTCTGAGTCCTAAATTCAGCTCACTGCTGATGCTTTAAAAGTCAAAGTTCAAATCTACGTTTGTGCCAATGCAGCTTTAATGCAAAAGGAACGACAAAAACACACACACGTACACAAAGAATACACTTACCTCGCAAAATAGCTGTCTGATACGACGACAGAGACTCAAAGATGCTGTTGGATGCCATGAAATTACTGTTTTTGAATATTTCTTCCTCTTTTCCGCTTTTAAACAAACAAAAAAAAAAATCTGTACAAGAACCCACACACAGATATACACAAAAGACACACACACAGACAATATAAGGTCAATAAAGAGATCCTCCAGCGAGCTGAAGCACAAACATTCATGAGCAATCTCTTAACCACAAACCACATCTATCTACGTGGGAGTGTACGTATGTATGTATGTGTGTGTATTTGTATGTTTGTGTGTGTGTGTGTGTGTGTGTGTGTGAGAGGGAATGCATGTAACGTATGGAACTCATCACCGATTCTCACGGTGTTAATTACACCAACGTGTCACACAGAATTTACACAATAAAATTCAGAAAAGAAAAAGAAACTAACATAAGATAAAGGTAAGGTGTGGGATGATTTCTGGTTAGCCTCGTTGGTGTGTCATTGCTCGTTAAGGATGTGAGGTCACTTCCTATGTGTTCTTGTAGTGAATTTTGAGAGTTTCAGTGAGCCGGGGTGCAGTTTTCTAATTAAAGAGCTCATGACATCAAGCTCTTTGTGTGAAAATAAGCTAACTAGCTGATAACTATTCCAAGTAACCAGAGGAAAAGGTTCTGCTTTAGAACCGATTCAGGGCTCTGGAACCAGGTTTAATTGGTAGCCCTGTTGGTTGCCCCGCGTTAGCCGTATCAGGCAACCAAGCTCCACCTGCGACAGCAGCAAGACCAGAAAGCTCCAATCTCAGATTTTAGCCTTATGAATCGGTGCTTGCTCTCCTGCAGCCATACCTTCTCCCATTTCCTGCTGTATCTCCTTCAAATTAAAGGCTTTCCCCTGGTAAACCATGCTTGGATGGGTGCTTTTTTTTTTTTTTTTCAAAATGCCTAAAAAAAACCGCAGTGTATTTGGTGCAGAGATTAGCTTAGCTAAAGAGATTAGCTAAAAAAAAAGTATGGACAAACTTGTGCTAATTGTTATGCTGAACCATCAAGAAAAAATGATTTACATCATGCTACTGTGGATTTCTGCATATACACACTTTTTGTTTGTTTTTAATTTTAGGAAGAAATTAAACTTTTATATACTTTCCTGTAATGACAGCACCCCCCTCCCCATATGTGCTTTGTCCTTATATGCACATTAATAGGAGGTTATTATTGTTTTCTTATGCACAAATTTGACTTTAATGGTCTCAGTTGCTTGCAGCTAAGCTAAGCTTGAGTTTGGAGGCACAAAATCATGGAGAGCATAAGACTAAGACTTGTGCCGCTCAAGCCATCGTCATATTTTGAGAATGGCAGGTGGCAGGAAGGAATGAATGGGCGATGTGAAAGTAAGATGATGCATCAGCCCCAACCGTGGTGTCATTTGCTTGCGGCGAGCGCGCCAAAGCATCTGAAAGAGTTTGAGGCTGATGCCTTAAAAGCAGTAAAGGTTACACTTAAAGATGTCACGGCAACAGAAGCAGGTTCTTTAAAAAAAAAAAACACATGAAGACGATCAACCTTGTGGTTGTTCTTACCCCAGCTGAGGTGTCCCGGTCCTGGGCAGAGGTCGTGGAAAAAGATTCCTTGTGACTCAGATGCTGAATAATCCACAAACCGCTTTCATTCTCTTTCCTTTTTCTTTCCCTCCTTATAGGATCTTTATTCTGTGTCTTACTCACAGCTCTTTTCTGCTTCCGCTCTTTCTCTCTGTTGCCATCTTCCTTTATCTCTCAGTGCTCTTTATGACTCTCTCTCCCTCTCTCTCTTGCTCTCTCTCTCTCTCTCTCTCTCTCTCTCTCTCTCTCTCTCTGGTTTTGGTTTGTGGTTCTCCAAATCCCCTCGCTGATGACTTTTCGTCTTCGGCGTTGACTCTGCTCCCTGACATTCGGGACAGAGATCGTCTTTCTGTCGATATCACAAGCCACCTAGTTTGGTTTCTATTAATCTGGCATTGTGGCTTTGGGGTATGCATGCATGTGTGTGTGTGTGTGTGTGTGTGTGTGTGTGTATATATATATGTGTGTGTGTGTGTGTGTGTGTGTGTGTGTATAATCAAACCAACCACCTGCCCCCCTTCAGCCAACAGTTTGCACTGAGGAAGTAGCTGTGGTTAGAGTGAGCGAAAATGGAGGGAGAGGGCGTTGTGGTGTGTATTTCTGAGCGCCCATATGTGCGTTTGTGGTTTGTGTGTGTGTGTGTGTAGCCGGGGTTTAGAGAGAGTGAGCGAATCACCTCTACTCCACAACGCAGCCTCGCACGCAGGTCAGACTTTTAAACCGATGTGGCCTCAAACGACAGCAGCAAAGGAGCAAGGAGAGATGTTTAGTCCATCTCAAATATCATTGGTGATATTTTAATTATAGATCAACTTTTCTTAATGAGACTAACTCTGAGACTTTACAAAGTGTTTGAATTCTGCAGTATGGGTGTTGATGGGGATACTGGATGGGCCTAGATGTAGCATGCCCAAGTGCTGAGGGGGTCAACAGGGTTGAGATGTTATAAGGGTGTATCTAAGAATCCTGGATGGTCTTTGTGAGTGTGTGTTGACATCTGCTTGTTAAGTAGCTGTAATCAGTCTTTCCAGTGGAGGGTTGATGGAGTGCAAACATATATACACACACATTCACGCCCACAGGCAACCTGACCCTTAGGTCCACACCCCAACACCTGCACTGACACACTTCCTTAACTCCACCTCAAACCGCACACTCACGCGCACAATGCCCCAGGACAGCTGCCGCCCCACCTCGGCGAAGGTTTAGGTTTCCGTTCAGCCAATCAGCATCAAGCCTGATGCTGGATCAGGTATCCAAAAGTTTGACACAGCATTGAGGACAGGGTTGGCAAACGTCCCACTGCGTGTCCTGAGAGAGCACGAAGGGAGGCCGCTCGTCCTCTGACCCCTGTGACCCCTCCCAGACACAACATGACCTCCAGCTGCAACTTCCTGGGTCAGCCGTCGCTCTGAGGATGCGACAGGAAGATCACGATTTCCTGAGCAGATTTTCTTTAATGGATGGAAGACTTTTATTTTGAAGAACGTGGCTTAGCATTGCTATCTTTTATAATGCTATATATGTTATGCTATATAAGAGTGGACATTCAGTATGTCAGTATATTCTTATGAATTGAGTAAATAAGGTGGGAAATCGAAGACAGATGATAAATCTACCAGTGATTTTCTATTGCAGTAAAAGAGCTTTTATTTGGAAATTACATTTGGGTCAATAAAATAAAACAAAACATCTTAAATATCAAATAAAAATAAGAATATGAGAAAGAATAAAACTTTAACTTCCCTCTCCCTCCTTTCCTCCCTCCTTCCTCCTCCTCCTCCTCCCTCTCTCCTTCTGCCTTTACACCCCACGGAGCTCCCACGACATCAAACCCCATCATGTCTAGACCCTGCTCGCATGTGCGTGTGTGTATGTGTGTCGCTGTGTGTGTTCTTACCAGCTGCTAAAATACAACAGTTGAAGTGGCCTTTGAATTTATCAACAATCAAACCCCTTTAACAAAAAAACCCCCAAAAAACGCATCCAAGCTAAAGTCTGGATGCGGTCCAGTTCCAACCCAGGCTTTCTTCACTGCATCCCTCCCTTATTTCCCTCACTACGAATAAAGTTCTATTTGTACGCAGTTGCGATGCAGAGATGAATGGAGCGCATGGGCTGATGTAAGACAGGGGAGGTGAGGAGGGATGTTGGGAAAGAGTTGAAATGGAGGAGGAAGGAGGGGAGGCCATGATGGGACACCGGTAAGCCAGCTGTCTGGTCAGTGTGAGAAACTACTGGAAGTTTACTTAGTCACCCTTGTTCTCCCACACACACTGACACACACACACACACACACACACACACACACACACACACACACACACACACAATCAAGACCAGAATTCAATGCATCTTTCATAGTTGTCATAATCTTTTCTTATCATAATCCTTGGACCTGGACTCGCTCGGTTTGAGGGTTAAGGTTATTAAACCTGATTCAAATCTGAACCCTAAAACCGGGTTTTAACCCTCGAAGAATAATTTAAACCCTCACACCCCTTTTTTTTTTTTTTTTTTTAATAACCTCTGTTCCACTGAGTTCTGATGATATCATGGATGAGCGATCATTTAGCCATCTTGTTGTCAGTGTCAACAGATGTCAATGATAAGCCATTGCCTGAACAACGCTGCCCTTCAATGACCATTCAAGACTTATTTTGTTCCACGGGGGGGGGGGGCAAACACAACCCCAAAGCTGTGTGTGTGTGTGTGTGTGTGTGAGAGAGAGAGAGAGAGGGAAAGGTGCACACACACTCCGAAGCTAAGCTTTAGGGATTGAAAAGTCTCAACATGTGAGGATGAGACTGGACTAGTGTGAGAGTGTGTGAGAGATTCCATCGCCTGCATCTCGATGACTCAGCGGCGGGGGGGGGGGCTTCTTCCAGTAAAACACCTCCTCCCAAACACACACACACTGTCTTCTTCTCTGCACACACAAACGCATACATGGAAATGGAGCTGTAAGATGTTACATCAGGCGCGCACACACACACACATTGAGTCACACACACCTGAAACTTATATCCGTGTGAATGTTCAATCTGAGTGATGTCATTACAAGCACATATATATTGATATATATATAGGGTCATGCTTTTATGCTGAAAGAGCTAACGTATGGTGGCCTGGGTGATCTTGGATCATTTACACAGTCGGTGACAAATAACATGCAGATTTTTTTTCATTCAGGTACATCCAGGTGTTTCTATGTGTATCTGTGTGTATTTAGTGTGTGTAGTTGTGGGGAGGCACTGAAATGTGTGACACACACACATATGCACATGGAATCCGTTTATGGCTAATGAGATGATGAACATTTACTGTATTTCTTCCCCTCTCTCACTGTCCCTCTGTCAGTATAGAGATTGGAGGGGGTGAGGGTGGGGGTTGGCAAACAGAGCACAGCAAATGTGATAATTGGTCCCGTGTGGGTTTCAGGAGCAGATTTTTGTATATGTGTGTGTGAGAGAGAGAGAGAGAGTGTGTGTGTGTTAAAGGTTTTGTTTGTTTGTTTATTTGGTCTTGGACCAAGTAAAAGTTAAAGTCCGTAACTAAATTTTCAAGAGAGCTGAGAGTATTTAGTATTACAACTAAACATTTTCATGTTTTTATGAGATATTTATTACAAGAAACGACCCATAAGGAAGTCCCTTGTTAAAACCTACAAATTAGAGATATAATACTTTTATATACAAATTGCAAAATGACATGCACATATCATCCATCACTGCTAAATATAAATCGAGACAGGTTATGCATGCTGTACATAGACATGTATATATACAGTAACTTATGCCGTTCCACTTACACTTTTGCACTATTTATATCCCTGTTTAATTTACAATAATTTAAATGTGATCTGTTATTGTTCATTGTTGCTGCAATTTAGAGATCAGAGCCAAATTCCTTGAATCTACTTTGCCAGTAAGGCTGGTTGTGAACCAGAGAGTGTAAATGCTAAAGACTTGTGAACAGATGCCACTATAATGTATCCACAGAATGATTAAGAGCTTATTGAAGACCAAAGCGAATTACTGAAAATTACTGTGACCCAACAGATGTGACTCATCATTTTCCAGTAATGACTAATAGCTCACTGCCAATAAAAAAGATTTTTTTTTTGTCTGTTTGTTTGAGCAGTTCCATTGTGTGAGTACCAGTTCTGGTTCAGTTTCTGGATTCGAAGTGTTGCTGTGTGTCTTGTATCACATTAGAACATGATACATGACACACAGAACATCAAGATTCTTTATCATATTGATGGAAAATCCCACCGATTTCAAATAACCTAACACATCCAGAGATATTAAAGTTTGTATATTCTTCCTTTTGAGAAAGTAGTGCCTGAAAGTTGCCTGTTTGGCTCACAAAATGACAAAATTCCTCTGACTGATAAACAGCCCCCCCCTTAAGGAACCCCTAATGTGATAGATATACAGCTCAGATAGAGGGGGAACTTTATTACTGTGACACATGTGGCCCTCCTCCAGTAACGAGGCCTAACGCCACTTACGATCCTTCGCTGACGAGTCACTGAGGATTACGACACGTCAAGTAACATTTTATGACATGATTACTAAATTTAAAGGCTGTGCAGATTTGATGACACACTTGCAACATGTAATGTGTGTGTGTGTGTGAGCGCTTACGACGTAACGACTGAGGTTTACGGTTGAGGGTTGGACTGCACTTTTATACTTTTTGTGTCTCTGTGTGTGTGTGTGTAATAACTTCAACCACATTATGACTTTACATCTTAAATGAGCTAACAGTATTACGACCTGATTATTTGACGTGTGATACAACAACACTAATGGCCTAATGGCGGAACGACACACTCACACACGCACTCTTAAAGGGTTACAAAGAAATACCCAGGTTTTTTTTTTTCAAAACAAAAGTCAAATATTTATATAAGTTATTAAATGAGTCATTTTTTTTCATCTAGCTAACAAGCGCATGCTGTTTACAACATCAAAAGCTTGAAGGATTTTTATTTATGATTTGTTTACTGTTGGAGAAATGAATTCAACATGCATTTGCAGTGGTTGTTAGAAGAAATATTATTCCAATGATTTGAAAAACAAAATGAGCACTTTCTATAGAATCTGCAACCAGCTGCAGAGCTGGTAATTACCCCAAAAATGGGTCAATATTACACACACAATAAGACACACGCCGGCGGTGTGCATCACGCTTTTGTTTGCTGCATGTCTGGCGTGGAGAACACCTCCTGCATCTGTCCACTCTCTCTTTCTCTCTGCCTCTTTACATCAAAGCTATTCAGCTAATTATCAAGCCACATGCACACGTGCAGCAACCTGATCATTGGCGTGTTAATTGCAGGCTGTTTTTTTTTTTCTACAAAAGATCGCCACGCTGCCTCGAACACCATAATTACATCACCATCTCACACACACACACTCTTACACACTGTAATTACAGGTAAAAGGAGCTAATATGAGCAGCAGGTGGCTGCCATATCGTATAGTCAGACGCCCCTTGATTGGAAACTTAAACACACCCAAGGGACACAAACAGATCGCTCTATCCCCTTTAAGCATCGCAATTAAAGACAAATTCCCGATTTTGCTGAAGCACCAAATAGCGTCCCTGCAAATGCACAAATTTCCTGGAGAGACCATTTATAACCATTTTGAACAAAGGCAGTAATGCTAACGATGGCCTGTGTGTGCTGCGTGCGTAAAAGCGTAAAGGCAATTGTTTATAAGTGTTTAAGTGAATCAGCTAGCCTAATGCACGTTTAACATAGCTACAGTATTTTGACCCTACGCATGTTGAAGAAGGTGCTTTAGTCTTCGTCCTTACTCATCTAGCTTACTAGTAACACCAGAAGAATCCTGAACAAGTGTGCCTTCAAAGCTGTCTCAAATCCCATCCTCATCCTAGCAAAGATCACATACTTAGCGGCATGCTAACATGACACATGTTAGCATGAGAAATGGCAGCTAAAGCAATGATAATGCTAATACAGGCCTTATACCCAATACCCCTTGAAATACAAAGTACAGCAATGACAGTTTATTGACTAATCTACTGATTTCAGAGTGAACAGTCTCATTGATTATTAGTGAAAGGTTATTATTAGTTTTTCACATCATTCCAGGTTGATCTTCTTTTACATTACTGTGTCATATTCAGTTCTATTAACGTCCTTATTTGAATCCCAGCTCTGAGCAAGACAGTTTCATTTGCATCACCACGCACATCTCTACAGCCTCCTTTCACTTTGTTTCGCTTCCTCTGCTCTTGTTGTTTCTACGTTACTAGTGTGAGGATGTAAACACACACACACAGATATGTGGACTACAGTGGTGAAAGAGGTTTTGAGGCCACGGTGTGGCTGCCAAGAGGTCTGTGGTGAGCGGACGAAAACGAAGGAGCACTCTTCCTCTTTTCAGCAGAAGTGTGTGTTTGTATTTTGTGTGTGTGTGTGTGTGCTTTTAACAGTTTTTTTTGTTTGTTTTTTTTTAATGCAAAACATGTCCGCAGGTTGGACGGCGTCCACCACAGGGCCGACGCTGTGCCAGACTTGCATCTTTCCGTATTAACGCTAGAATTCGTCATCAGACGATGTTGAGATGTGTGGCTGATCCCATTGGTTTTTATGTTGCACCGTGTCAAAGTTCAACCAGTGGAGCCAGTTTAACAGTGATGACTTGACAGTGTAGCTAAAAGTATCTGCTCTTTTATTGGGTGAGAACAGGAATTAAAACCAGCCTAAGGGTAAATAAGGTTTCACCTTTCATGGGGCAAAATGTGTGTGTGTGTGTGTGTGTGTGTGTGTGTGTGTGTGTGTGTGTGTGTGAGAGAGAGAGAGAGGACGTTTCTCTCTCTGGTTTTTTTTTTCTTGTCTGTTTCTCATGCATCTATATTTGCGCTGAGCCGATTCTGCACGCTAAAGTGTGAGGCAGACTCTCATTTCACACAGGAAGAGGATTTGAGGCGATGATTCCGGGGCCTATTGTGAGCGCTGACAGTTATATGATGATGCAGGTCGAGAGGCAAACAAAAAGAAACAACAGCAATAAATAAAGAGTGTGTGGGGCTTGTTTTTATATCCTAGTGGGGACTCATGCCACTGGGGGGACAAAAATTCACGTCCCCACGGGTAGAGTTTGCTTTTTGAGTGTTAAGACTTGGTTTTAGGGTCCAGGTTAGAATAGGGTTTTGGTTAAGGTTAAGGTAAGGGGCTAGAGAATGCATGAGTCAATGAGCATATACCCCACGGGGATAGTGAAACAAGTTTGTGTGTGTGTGTGTGTGTGTAGGCACAGACAGCATGTCTCCTTGTCTGCTGCCCCTCAAATAAATTCCATTCTGTTGTTTTTCCACTACTGGAACAATCAAATATATTGACCAACACACACACATATATATATATATATATATATATATATATATATATATAGATAGATAGATAGATAGATAAGTCTTGTCATGTACTTGAGATGTGTATTGGTTTGACTTCTCTGCAACTGGTCCAATATGCAACATTATCTGGTCACATACTGGCTCCACTATACACACACACACATATTTAAAGACAAACAGTGATGCAGAGACACACAAACTCTGCGTCTGCTGGTCTAGAACCATTGATCCGAGGTTCGGTGCCACTTGGCTTTGAATCCGGTGCAGATAAGAAACACACACAGATGTAGACAAACGCACACACACACACACACACAGGACAGACACACAGACTCCAGTCCACTTTTTGGTTTAACCAGGCTTCTATCTGTTGCCTGACTCATGCGCTGTGCAGTTTAAGAACATTGCAATCACTGTGGTGGCACCTTTAAACCAAGAGGGTGTTTAGGTTCTTTGTAGGTTGGTCCCAGTGTGTGTCTTAACCAGTATGTGGACAAAGGCTTGTGGCCTTTTGTCCCCAGTCTTGTATTTTTTCTGGGGAGCAACCAGTGTTTACAAGTGAGGTGCCATCTCAGTGGTGGCAGCTTATTGACTTCCTCCTAAAATCCAGATCAGTCTATTAACCAGTTCTTTTGGCGGGGACCAGAAAAGGCCGCACCAAATATCAACTCTGAATTTCTAAAACTCTCAAAACCCAAGATCTTGAACTCAGCCGCGTTCCTGAACGCACCACTTTGGAATGAATTGTCTTCAAATGTGACAAAAAGCAGCGTGCACGTTGAGGGAGGGAGGGAAGAGGGAGAGAACGGAGACTGATGGCATCACTCTGCCCTCCCTGAGGGACGACTGAAACCCTTTTAAGACTTCTCTCTCTCTCTCTCTCTCTCTCTCTCTCTCTTTCTCTCTTTCTCTCCCTCTTCTCTCTCTCTATCCCGCCATCATCTCTTTTTCTAGCGTCCGCTATCTGCTTCATTTCTCCCTCCCCCGTCACCCTATCAGGCAAGACGGTCTCTGCAGTCGATAGGGCCATTAGTAAATAACAGATACATAATTTATTAAATATCCTTAGATACATATTTCAGCATTGAATTACCAGGCACAGGAGAGGAAGGGGGGGTGTAGAGGGGGGTGGGACAATGGAGTAGCTCACAGTTGCGTCAGTAACAATTTTACAATGGGATTTCAGTGGATTTGAATGTCAAAATAGACATTATGTGTGTGTGTGTGTGTGTGTGTATATAAATATATATATGTGTGTTAGCAACCATTTATTACATGTGGCTTTACTGTGTATTAATTCTAAATAGGGGAGGTTATAGTAAGTAATAGCTAGTATTAAGTTGCCCCCCTGCACCGTCCCATGAAAACCAATGATAGTGCTTTATAATATAGCACTGGCAGGTCTATACTGCCCTCTGCTGGACAACACTAAAATGCAATGCACAATTCTCTTAACTTAGGTTTTGAATTGAATTGGATGTGATTTGGATTTCACTCCACATGTAAGCGTGGCTGTTCAGATCCAGTATAAATACTTGAACTGGTTCTTTCCGCTTGAACCAGGGTCCATGACAATAATCAACATTTTAATGATTCAGTGAGGCCATGCCTGTGCTTTGAGCTAAATGCTAATAGCAGAATGTGTAGCATGCTGATTTTGAGCCGGCGTAATAATTAGCAATCAACACAAAATGCAGCTGCTGGTCATTAGTCGTACTATATAAAAAGTCTGCTGCTTTAAAATGAATCATTTGCAGCCAGATCACATTTTCCCATAGAGCTTTTGAACCCTACATCCTCTAGCACACAAATCCGAACACAGACACATATACATATGTAAATATAATATATGCGTACACATGCATTTGCGTCATCTCCAGTATGACGCACCCTTTCACCCAGTTTGCAGAAGTTGAAGTTTCACACTGAACGGCTGCTGCTCACCACAACCACAAGATTAACCATAACACACACACACGCGCCTACTTCCTCCCAGGCCTGTGAAAAGTGTAGTGTGAATGAGGAACAACAGCTTCACCGACAAAGCTTCATTCTCACGAATGAATGCTTCATACTTTTTATATTTGAAGTAGAACCAGTTGCACAAACTGCATCCAAATCACAATTATATGAAACATGAATCCGCCAATTAAATAAATGCGACTCAGAAACTTTAATATTTAGTCTCAAAGCCTAAAACTTGGGCCCAGTTCTCACAAAAATAGTGAAACTCCCAAATGGCATCCTCCTATGGATCATTGCACACACCTTTGCATCTTTCTGACTTCCCTCTCATACTAATGTGTGAATATTTATTCATATCTGATGCCACTTTAGATCAAAAATCAATGAGGTAATCAAGTTGTTCGCCGTGAAATCGGCGCGTCGTCATTAAAAAGCCATCCATCGCCACCACCGCCGCCAACTCACTTTTAATTAGTTTGAGCAAACACATCGAGCCGACACGAGACACACATACTAACTAACACATTCGGACGGGCGATTGTGCGATTGTGCTGAATCAGTGTGATTTTGAGAAAACATTGTGTGGCGAGATAGTGGGCGAGCTGATGTGTTGCATGCTGGGAGAAAGCTGGGCCTGCTAGCAAAATAAAAAAAACTTGCAAAGGCTAACAGCTAACAGCTGAGAGATAAACCTAAGTAAACCATAACTACTGCATCAGCTTAACAGCATCTTCATGTTGTAACCATGACAACGAACAGCATGGAGCACTTTACTGCTCTAATGTGTATATTGTTTGATTGCGTCCATTGGATTCCGTAGGGTTATGGAAATGTGTGTGTGTGTGTGTGTGTAGGTGTGTGTGTGTGTGTGTGTAAGTGCCTTTGAAGCAGGTCCACGAGCCTCTAGCTGCTGATGGAAAACCTCTCATGTGTCAAAATGACCGCATCACCTCTTGCTGCCCACACACACACACGCATGCACAACCCCACCACCCCCCACCACCCCCCAAAGCCACAGTGCATCTTGGGAACCATTAAGGAAACCGGAGACCACCGCAGTGGGCAAAAGACACAAACACAGGGAGAGGGGAGGAGGGCGAGAGAGATAGAGATAGATGATAGAGAGGGAGGGGGGGGAGAGAGGGACGAAGACTTTGGGAGGCTGATCATTTCTCTCTATTGCTTCATTATGATTTTAATGTACATACTGTAACATATAAGACAACAAAAGGCTGCATCTGGACGCTTGGACATTGGACATCCCTATCAAGGAAAGGTGTCTTTCCAATGGTGGTTAGGTGGAGGAATGCTAACCACCATTTTAACATTGGTGGAATGGCCCTTTAATTGGAAAAAATAGACATTTGCAAGAAAAGAATAAGAAAAAATAAAGTAAAAAAAAAATAGGATGGGGATGCAGCGGCGACAACTCAGAGATGCTGCTGATATTAACACCGCCGGAACCCGAGAGGCTGCGCTTTAATGCTAACCTCTGCACTCTGCTGGGGCATCAATCACACACACACGTTTGCATCTTTGTGAGGACACTCATCAACATGCATCCTATCTTAACCAGGCCTGAACCTGCTTTTGCATCCAGTTATCCAGTCGGCCAATCACGTGGCAGCAGTGTCCGTCAGGTTTTTATCCTGATGCAGGACCAAAGCCACTTGTTGCATGTTTAGTGCACATGCACACAGGCACCATTGATGTTTCAGAATGTCAGTTCACCCCATGCTGGGTGCCTAACCCCCTTCTTCCTCCTTCTCTGCCATCTCGTCTCCCAGATCGCTCTCTCTGTCTCTCTCTCTCTCTCTCTCCGATGAGACCTGATCTCAGCAGATCGGGTGTCATTTCTCTGCTGTAATTAAAGTCCAGTCCACGGTGGAGCCTGGTGACAAGATCAGAGAGACAGTCCACCTCCTTCTCTCCTCCTTTCTTCTAACTTCCATTTCAGGATTCACTTTTATTTCAAGAGGTACTTGTTCAGAAGGCGACTCTCTCTTCTTCGACTCCTCTTCCTGTCTATAATTCACTGACTCTGCCTTTAAAACTGACTAATCCGGAGAGTTGGGATTATAGATCAGCTCGGGCGAAGGCTTCTTCTGATAGGTCTAATTATAGTGGGTCGCCACGGCGATACGATAGCCAGGAAGTATCATCTCCCACTACCCTAGACTTGCGCTGATCACATGGCCTGGTTTCACCTTAGCACGGCAGATTGATGAACAAGGTTCTGATTACAGTATACTCAGCACTTATATTACAATATCTGATTCTGGTTCTGGTCTCATGTGGATCTTTAGCTTTAGTTATCATTTTCATATCATATCATTTTTTTTTTTTGTGGCTCCAGGTCAAAGGTCGCGGAGCAGGAGTCAGTGCTCAAGCGGAGGAAGGATGATGGAGATATGTGAACACCCATACATACAACCAACTACTGTCATGTGACTACGTTTTGAACCGTCTCCATGGCAACAGAGCTGTCTCTGGTGTCTTAAAAAGCTTTAGGAACATTTTTGGCTTGAACACAATGAATAGCAGAGAAATTTGAGATGTAAAAGAATATTATTAATTTTATTAATCATATCATACGACACAAAGTGTGCAACCTCCTCTTTTGTCCACATTGTGTTTAGAATTGTGAGTCACTCATAATGCGATTGCCGCAGGCTTATAATGCACTCTGAGTGTTACCAAAGTGTCTTCAGTCTGTGATTACTGATGGATTATGTGTGTGTGTGTGTGTGTGTGTGTGTGTGTGTGAGTCCATTTCCAGAAAACACTGCTAACACACACACACAACTCCAACCCCCGCCTCCTCACTCTCTCTATTAGACAACAATACACTTAAAGTCCCAGTCAGTCCGAGAGACGCTGCTGTGCTTTAATACCACTGTAAAAAGATCAAGACTGCTTGAATACGCATAGAAAGACAGTGTGTGTGTTTCTGTGAAGGACAGAGGGGATGGGGGGGGGGGGGTGTGTGGGAGATGACAGGGGGAGGCCCCGCCATCCTCCAAACGTCTTTTTATACAATTAGAACTTACAGTAAGCCTTTATCAAAGAAACTGACCGGAAATCTCATTTCTCTACTTTTCATTTTGCAATTACAGATGGATGTTTCTTGAAAAATAATCCCACCCCACCCTCACCCCACCCACTGCCTCCACTCCCCTCCATTTCATCCCAAGGTTTCTACCTTTGCTTTCTTCTTCACTTGGATTTGGAACTTTCACAATCGAGTCCTGCTTTTGTTTCGTTCTCTCCTAAACCTGATCCGTGGCCGTTCTCTGAGGAGTTTACTTGCTATGGGATCTGAACAGGTTTAAGTGGCACACACACACTCCCTGAGCTCAGCATCCGGGGGGGTGTGTGTGTGTGTCAGCGACCACAGTTGGCTGTTACTCTAGAAGTATAGAACATGAGGATCAATGCAAAACGTAATACAAAAATAGTGTGTTTTTAAGATGCACCTTTCTTGTTAATAATTGATCCTCATCAGTTTTTTGGGAACTTTACTGTTATCGGGGGGTTGTTTAAGGGAAAGGGCTCCACGGGGAGCAGGAGAACTGACTGCTGGGTGATAATATCAGCTTTCTGCTGGAGGGAAATGTGAGCAGAAATCTTTAAGAGACAGAGAGGGTCCGCATAGATCTCCAGGGCCGCATCTCAACCAGTTTCTGGACGGCCGTGAATTTCTGGACGCTAACGCCTCGGCGCAGATCCGATTGTTCCTTCAGCCGATCCCTGGTCGATATTGCAATCTAACTGTGGGTGTGTGTGTGTGAGTGTGCAACATGTGTGTGTGCTAATAAAGGCAACTTCTGAACGCCAATACTTATACTCAGAAAAGACACAATATAATACATTAGGTGTGTGTGTGTACACTTGTATTTAACTAAACTAGAACTGATTAATACAATAAAATAATAATAGCAATATTATATACATGGTAAAGCCTGGTATATACTGTATATCCCAAGATGCAATTGAGCATATAGGACTTTTTAAAGTGTATTTAAAGTGTGTTACACTTTCTCCCCCTTGTTAAATATGAATTTAAATTTCAAGCAAAGTCTCTCAAATAATATTTATTTTCCTAATTTTATATTGCAGATGTTTAAAACAGCGTCTTTTAGTTGTTTCTGAACCTTTTTACAATATTATTTTAACATAATTTAATACATTATACTATTTATGTATTTATTTGAACTGTAGATTTGGATTTTATACACAAAACATGATTATTGATATAAAATGTGATGCACGTTTGTAGATAAAGCTACGCAAGAATATATAAAGGTGTTGAAATAGCTCCACTCCATCATCAAGTGCCATTAATGAAGCAATAATAATGATCAATTATAGATAAATTATTGTAAAATATATGAATAGTGACACAGAAAACCACCAAATGCAACATGCTTCTTTTTTATTATTCTTTTTTATTATTCTCTTTTTTATTATTCCCCCCCCCCCAACCCCCCCACCCCCCCACCCCCCCCCCCACCACCCCAAAGCGTTGTGAGGACCCCCACCCACCGCTGCCGCTCAGCTCTCCCGTTGCTGTTTTGGCATCTGGCTGCTGGTGTTTGTTTGTGTTTGCCCGTGGTCGGTTCCGCTGGGCCGCCCTTTCCCTCCGGCGTGTCACGGCCAAACGTCTAACCCAGAGCTAACGGGAGGCCTCACGGGGGTCTGTGAGTGCGCCAGCATGTGTGTGTGTGTGAATGAGAGAGGTTTTATTGTGTACTTTCTCAGTGTGTGTGTGTGTGTGTGTGCGTGCTTTTAATTTTGTCTGTGTTGCAACACAGGTTCCCTAGGGTCAGAGTGAAGAGCTTAGTGCAGTAATAGTACAGCATGGCAGGTAAATAAATACACACACACACCAGGCTCTGTCTACGAACTAGCCGGGTGAAACCAAATCGCTCAGAGGAGGGAGGGTGTGTGTGTGTGTGTGTGTGTGTGTGTGTGTGTGTGTGTGTGTGTGTGTGTGTGTGTTGATTTCATTTTAACCAGGCGGCCAGTTGTGATGTGAGCTCACACCACACAGAACACACACTCCAGACTCTGATAGGAGACTGTACAGTGTAATTGAAGGTAATTAAGAGTCCAGTCTCTTCCATCACTTCCCAAAAAGTTTTACCCAGCTGGCACAAAGCTGGTCCGCAAAAGTAAAATAAATAAACAAATAAACCAACTAACTCAATCATTAGTGATCAAATATGACGTTGTCCACTTTAAATGAACAAGTCCACAACCTGGCAGAAGACGGTAAACATAGTCTGCAAAGCCACTAAGACATGCTGTGGTATTCAGACCACGAAATCCAGATTCACCAGACCAGACCACGGGTCTTGTTCTTGGCCAACAAGTGGATCTGGCTGTAACTGTAGTGTAGACATATACATAAACATGTAAACATGATGATAGTTATTTAGTGTTTAATCTCTATCAAACCTTATGGGCAGTTCAATTCAGTGTCTCCAGCACCACGGACAGCGACACGAGTTCTTTGCTGCTACGTGTGTGTGCATGTACATGTCTTTCTGTGGTTGTGTGGACAATATATATTTTTTTTTTTGCATACCATCGTTGTGAGGACATTTTGGTGGGTCCTTGCAACTTTTAAATGTTTTTGAGGATTAAGTCTCGGTTTGGGGTGTGTGTGCGTGTGTGACGCTCGCCCACAGTAACAGTGATTTCCTGTCAGCCCGCAGCATCACAACAGGATGAATCCTTGTTACTGAAAGCGACAAATCACAACATCGGATACGATAAGAGCGTCCATACATATGACCGAGGGGGGAACTCCAGATCCTGAACCTGCACAGGACACACACATACAGAGAAAAATCAGTGTGCTACTGATAAATACTCCTGAATCTCCAGGTCTGAAGTACAAAGGTGTTTTTTTAGATAAGGATGTACAGAGTCCAACAAGCAGATCATTCCTACTTCCTGTCGCCAGAGGCCTCGTTAGCAAAGCACGGAAACATGGTGACACTTTTTTTTTGTTTGTTTTAATAGCTGCGGCACTCTTTTCATTCACACTCAATCAGCTGTATTGATCTGGGAACCATGCTCTCACACACACACACACACACACACTCGGAGGGAGAGTAGAGAACAAAAGGATAAAAAAAAGAGACAAAAAGATCAGAAAGAGTGCAGGAGAAACTCAATCCATCCATCACCTTTGAGAGTGAGTGACCTCTCGTGTGTGTGTGTGTGTGTGTGTGTGTGTGTGTGTGTGTGTGTGTGTGTGTGTGTGTGTGTGTGTGTGTCAAGGGAAGGGAAACTTAAATCAGCAATTAAGGTAAATAATTAACTAGTGGAGCAATGTATTATTAATGAGGCTGACGGCCTAATTGCCCTCCGATTTAAACAGAGGGATAACACCTGGAGATAGATAGAGGTGGATAGAAAAGAGGTGGAGGGGCAAAAAAAAAAAGAAAATGGGGTGATGGAAAAAAAATGAAGGATGGGGATGAGAAAGCGAGGAGAGGGAGAGAACACAGAGCAAAGGCATTTGGAGAGAAGGGAACAAGTGAAAGAGGAGGAGAAAAGGTGGAAAGGAGGTAGAGGCAGAAGTATAAAAAGTAAAATAAAGTAAATAAATAAATACATGAGAGAAAACATTTACAAATCTATGGAGCAAATAGGAAAAGTCAATAACATCTGTGTAATATTTCTCTCCCAGTCTCTTCCCTCTTCTTCTTCCACTTCACTTAGTGTAGATCAAGTTGCCCAGACAGAGGCTTGTTAATTGCACAGAGATTGCAGAGTGTGAGAGTGTGTGTGTGCAAGCATCAGGCCATCAGTAGACACTATTGGATTGAGATCATGTGGAGTGCATTAACACCTAGTAACATCTCTGTGTGATAAAAACACACACATACACACAACAGACTGACTGACTGACTGACTGACTGGAGGTCTGTTCACGGTGCATTCAAGGGCATTGTTAACTTTGCAGGTGTAAACTGGAGCTGTGAGTCCAATTTTTAAGGTAACTTTTCTTTAGACGTAAGGAAAAGCTTTTCCCAGACTAGGGAACTGATTAGTGAAATATTAGAGTAAAATAAACCTGAAAGAGTCCAGATCACTCACCTGCATGCGCTGGTCTCCTGAGGTGTGAGCACGCAGGCGTCCTCAGCTCCGTCTTGTTAAGCAGGTTGAGGTAACCTCTGGACTTAAGTCCCACTTGTGGACTTTGAAGAGAGGCATCTAATCTTTATGGCCGAGCTGAGACTTGAGCAGAGATAGATGAAGATTGAGAGGGGGTAGGTTTGTGTTGCAAGAGATGAGAGATATCTGCAGCCTTTATCATGCTGCCCACATATGTGCATGTTGTATGTGTGTGTATGTGATTGTGCATTTCACCTGCAACGATTTGAGGTTTGCAAAGTTCCAGGGAGGTGCAAGAAAGGAGAGACGCAAAGGAAAAGAGATGAAAGGACCAGGTGAATGCAGGTGTGTGTTGCAGCGTAACATGCAGCAGTTAGTGTTTCTTTTTTTTTTTTTTTTTAGAATACTGCACACAAAATATATTGAGCTGTATCTCAGGTCTGCTGTAGATGGGAAGTTGGCCGATGGCGAGTCCCTCTCAGCATTTGCCGTATAACTGATGCCACAACAATTATGCGGTCTGTGGGTTGCTCTCTCTTTCTTCACCTCTCCATTTTTTCTTTTTTTTTTCCTCCATCCATGTCTCACCCCCTCTCCCTCTCCCTCTCTCTTTCTTTTTCTTGGTTTGTCAAGACACAGGGAGCTGTGGTCAGAGGGGATTGTGGGAGGAAATAAACACCACATCCCGATGAGGGTGATGTCAAATCGGCCTCATTATCAAAAACCCTTTCTTTTCATCTGTGTGTGTGTGTTTGTGTGTGTGTGTGTGTGTGTGTGTGTGTGTGTGTGTGTGTGTGTGTGTGTGTTTTCTGTCTCTCACACACCATCTACCAAATGACTTACTGCACTCCTTCCAAAGTCTATAATGAAGTATTACTATGAGATTTAAGCACAGCATGGTAAAAAAAAATAGTTCTGGTTAAATTCCTAAAAATATGAATGGGGTTCTGTCAGGCCGCATCGTGACATGGGGCATCATGGAGGAAGTGTGTGTGTAAATGTACTTGAAGTATCAAAATAAAAGTAGGTGATGGTCTACAGGCTGTGATGTTATTATATAGTATGTTATTAGCATTAGCAGGTTAGCATTTTTGAGTCGTGGCAGTAGATCAAGTTCATTAAAGCTCAGAAAAATCCAAGGGTCTATGGCTTTTGGGATATGGTGTACATTAAAGGATGTTTTCAATCAGGTTTTCTCACATCTGCACCAGAACCCGGACCTTCCCGGGTCTCGCTTTGAGCTTCTTCCCGGGCGTTTTGTTCCCATTTCTTTTATCCTCCCGAGTGTCTCTAAGCACTTTTGCAGTTTACAGTTACAGTCAACTTCTAACAAGGCAATTAAAACAGGAACTGGCAGACACACAGAACCCCCCCCCCCCCCCTCCCCTCTGCCATCACTCACACACACACACACTTTCCCCTTGTTTCAAATGGGAGCTGATCCCTCTCTCTCACTCCCTTTCTCTCTCAGTCGTCTTCTATCTCACACACCCTCAATCTCTCTCAATTACCCCCCACCCCCGTGCATCTCCATCTATGCGAGATTCAATTGGATTGGAAGCCGATCAATCACGCCGAGTATCGAGCTGTGATTGGATTTGGCCCGGGGGTTGACGGGGAGTGGTGGGTGGGTGGACGGGGGGTACGAGGGGGGAGCTGGTTTGATTTTAGCTCTGCTCCAATGAAGGTAGATCTGATGTATGATTGCTATGGACGTACAGAAAGGGACGACTCTGAGTGTGTGTGTGTGTGTGTGTGTGTGTGTGTGTGTGTGTGTGTGTGTGTGTGTTTGTAGGTGGGAGGGTGGATGGTGTGTGTGATTGTGGTTGACATGTGTCATGGTTTGAGGTTTTGAAGCTGCGCCAGCTCGGGGACTGATGTCTGCAGAAGTCAAAACGCTGCTGCCTATTTGTCATGTAGAGATGTGCTTTACTCTCCGGGGCGTTTCAAGAATTGAGCTGAAAGCTGAAAAAAAAAATCTAAATACCTTGATGATAAATTAAAACCCTACACAGGTGACGCAAGTCAGTTTTTGTTCCACACAAATTGCAGCTGCGCTTTAAGGACGTTTCGAGACGGCTCTCGTGTTCAGATCAAACTTGGTTTTTAAATTAGAAGCACAAAAGTTTTGCTTTGCATGCTGGAAATTCTGACAAAGATCTGAAACTTCCAAAAAAAAAAAAAAAAAAAAAAAATGTTCTACCATACAAGGTTATACATTGGACATGAGCTTGACCTGGTCCTTGAATGCAACATCGCCGCCACTACTAGAGTGTAACTCAGTCATTTCTCTCTATCACTGAGTGGAGGCCTGTGCTCCAAGCAAAGTGAGATTTATCCTCCTTATAAAAACTCTCTCTCCGAAATGACAACCTACACACACGCACACGAACAAATGAGAGTCCTTGCCAGTGTGTATGAATGATGGCTGCATTAGGTCTGTGGAGAAGCTCCTCTATGACAGTTATGATGCTAAAGGATCTCAATCTCTCTCTCTCACACACACACACACACACACACAGAGATATCAAAGAACTCACTTTAAACTCCATTAAAAGTGGTATTAGTTCAGGAGCGTTCAAATGAAATCAGGAAAAATTCACGACATCATACTTTTTCTGCAAAAATCGCGTTATTGTACACACGTGCACGAAGTTGTGCACATATTTTAGCAGTTCTGACACCAGTGGCTAGCTGTAGCCACAGATAATGCTGTAAGGAGCCGGTCAATGCTAATTCACTTAGCCTAACCTGCTTAGCACTGACCAGTCACTCTGCATGTGTGCAACTGTGTAAGTGAGAGAGGAAGGAGTGTGTTTGTATGTTTTCCTTTTCCGTGCAAGTGTATGTGTATGTGAGAAAGTGTGTGTGTGCCCAACAACCTGCCTGTGTCTATTTTGTATGTGTGTGTGTGTAACCCATTTAGCGCTCCCCATACATATTTCTTTGCTGTAACATGAGGAGCAGCTGTAGACCAGATCAATAGAAATGTTTCTTTGTTAATGAAGATGTGTGTGTGTGGGTGTCCACGATGTGTGTGTTGGGTGGTGTGTGGGTGCTGGTGGTGGAGGTAGTGGTGGTGGTGAGGGGGGGGGGCACTTAAGCTGACCACTGCGCCTGACCACAGTGGTCAGTCAGTGGACGATTTATACAGCCCACAAAAATTCACCACCAACACACACACACCGAGACACACACACACACACATAGGGATGTAGTGTTGTCATTCCAGGTGAAGGGCATAAACTACCATCCCTTACTAATATTGTAATATACTAATAATATACAACTAATACACAATATAAAATACCAAATAATAGTGTAGTGGAAATATAATCCTGACATTATCTTGCAGTGTGTGTATTGTTTTGAGTTTTTTTTTTTTTTTTTTCTGTGGTTGTTGGTTCCAGACTTCCTGGTTTGAGTATTTCCTGAGACCGCATGAGTCTGCCTTGCGTCCCCCAGTCCAGTCCCAGACTGGCGCTGGTGGTGTAATGGTCTCACTTTGGGTCCCTTAATCAAGTCAGTCATGGTCTGAGTATTGTTTCTGACCATGTTCATCCCTTTATGGACACACTTTACCATCGTCTAATGGCTACTTCCTGTATGATAATGCACCAAAGTAAAAGTCCTCTCAACCTGGTTTCATGAACTTGACAATGAGCTCAGTGGACTTCGGATCTGGATCCAGAGGAACACCTTTGGAGCCTGCATGTGCAGCTCACAACTCTGCAGAAATGATGTGATGTTTTGGAGGTGAAGAGGCTGATGGGATGTGTTTGTGACTCCTTTCCCTCTAACATCATCATCATCATCTCTTACTGACGGCTTCATCTGCATATCGAATTCATAAATATATCGCTCGCTTAAAGTGATGAGCGTGCATGAATCCTGCGGGTCGATATTTCATTTATGCTCTGTTTGCACAATCACAGTGTTTGTGCGAGGTTGCGATGTGTGTGTGTGTGTGTGTGTGTGTGTGTGTGTGTGTGTGTGTGTGTGTGTGTGTGTGTTTATGCCGCCAGACACAAGGTTGTCGCAGAGGTGTGTGAGCGTGATAAGAGGGGCAGTTAATGATTAAAGTGTGATTAGATTTGGACTCGGGGGTGAGGGCGGGGAGTTCAGGGTTTAAAAGAGCAAAAGTCACACGTGGTCTCGAGCAGTTTATCGGCACCGTAAATCTTGAACGTAGCAACTGGTTGCTAATCATTCACCCATCAGTTCTTGTTGCTTTCATAGAGAGAAGGCCCCAGTTTGCACCTGGAAAGAGTTTCACTTCAACTTAAAGCTCAAGTAGCTTTTTGTAGTGGTGAGCGCACAGGATAATTCCTGGTCAACTGCAGCTTGTACCCATTTATACAAGGCAGAAACATCGCAGAAGTATTAGCATATGAGCTAACTTACATGTCCACCTGATTAGCATGTATTAGGCATTGTAATTGGTGTTTTGATGTGCATAAACATCAAGCAAGAAGAAAGTAGGAGTCATCTACTGTCCTCTCCTCCTTGTCTTCCACTGTCATCCACTCTATCCGTCCTTACTTCCCTTACATGATGTGCAGTGTAATGTAATGTGTGTGTGTGTGTGTGTGTGTGTGTGTGTGTGTGTGTGTGTGCGTGTGGGACAGTCTCCATTGATCCCCTGTCATCCTGATCACATTACAGCCCCCTCCCCCTCCGATTAGATCTACATTTTTAATTTAAAAAAATAAAATGAATGGATGGAGGAATGAGAGGAGAATCCGAGATGCGGATGAAATGTGGAGGTTTGGGTGGGTCATTCGAGGTCAACTGAGTGGGAAGGTGGGGGGTGGTGAGTCTGGAAGGACGGCGTGTCTTACCATATATATTATCATTACAGTCTGTGCCCACACCCCCTTCTCCATAATACACAAGTCAAAGGGGACATTTTACTGCACAATGAGTGCTTTTACTTTTTACATGTTGTTGTATTGGTGCTTTTACTTTGGTAAAAGGATCTGAATACTTCCTCCACCACCCTAAACAGGTGCTTAAGTCTGTGAACATGTGGCCCACAGGTGAAGGCTTTGTAACACGAGTTCTCTGATCACCACATTTCTTTCACTTCTTTTTCTTTCTGTCCCTTCCCCTCTACTCTGCCCCCCCTCCCTCTCCCTTCCCTCTGTCTTTCTCCTCTTCCTTATTTCTCCATCTGTCTCATCCTGGCAAGGCCATTAACTCATAAATCCAATACAGGCCACCTCAACACTATCTGTCTTCTGCCGATGGAGAGCGGGACGGGATGGAGGGAGCGGAGAGGAGGATCAATGGCTCCCCTGACTGTCAGTCCGCTCACTCGTTTTCACATCCATCTACCCATCGCCTCCTCTCCCTTCACTCCCTCCCTCTCTCTTTTCTTTTTTTTTTCTTTCTTGTTTTGCTCCAAACCCAGCGGAGTGTTGACCAAGACACCAAATGCTGATCCAGCATCTCCACACACTCGCAAAAGATAAATTGGCACAAATTTTTTTTTCGTGATCCCAGGAGGATGGATCCGAATGATTTCAACTGTGTGTGTGTGTGTGGGGGGGGCCCACTGAGAAGATACAAGGATTAGTCGGGTTGCTTCAACTTAAGAAATATTGTTACACACATGAAGAGGACGGACAGTGGCCTGCGGCTTTGGCTCGCGCACACACACACTAACACACACACACACACAGTGTGGTTAGAGTGTTTCAGCCCCCAGTGAACCACACTGGCCTCTAGTGAGCCACAGAATCCATGAGGTGTAGAGTGACAAGCACCCTCTCCCTCTCTCTCTCTTCTACACACACACATAGAGTCTCAATCTTTTTTTTTTTTTCAGACCAGATCCAAGCGAACCTGAGTCCAGTATGCTGGTGGATCTGAGCACCCAAGACAGTGTAGTTTTTTTTTTTTTTTTTCTGCAGGCTGCTCTTCACCTTCCATCAATCGAAGTGCTTTTATCTAACAAAATGCAACATGGCCATAACAGCAGTCGCATTAAGCTACAAATGCACACACACTCGCGCACACACATACACAGTATCTATCATTTTAATCACAGCAGGCATGAGCATCCACATACTCTCTCTCTCACACACACACAAAAATACACTGTCATATCAAACACACTCAAGCTCTTGCAAAAGCAGCACACACGTATTCTGTCTCTCTCTCTGTCACTCACACACCTCCACACACACACACACACACGCACACACACACGGTCAGGTCGTGCCCTTCTCGTATTTCCTTTGACACATGGTAATAGATTCCGCTGTAGCCCTACGCCTCGGCTAAGTGGCCTCACCTTTCACTGAAAACAAATCACTCCTCTCACTCTCAACACACACACACTTCTTTTCCACCTTCAGCTCCACACACACTCTTCCCCTCTTTCTGTTCTCTTTTTCGCCCTGTCTTCATCCTCATCTCTGACCTTCCTCTTCTTTCTCTCTCTCTCTCATCTCCCTCCCATGGGTGCTCTCCTCTTCCTCTCCGTCACTCAGCCAACCATCCCTTTTTTTATCATCTCATCTCTCCTTTTCTGTCCCCTCCTCTTTTTCTCACTTTCTTCTTGTCTCTTTTTAACTTGGATTTCTGTCATTTCTGTCTAGTATTCAAACAGTATTATTTTGTATCATTTAAACTGTACGTTTGTTTCTATGGTAGAAATTATTGAATTTAATAGTAGTAGTAGTAGTGTTTTACTCCTTATTCTCCTTTTTAAAATTTTAATTATTGTTTTTATGTTTACATGTAATTATACATAAAAGTAATTATAAATTATTGTCATTATCTTTATTATCAGAGCTGTACAATATATATTACTTGTGATTCATACTGAATTGGTTAATTAAGTTTTTATTTTAATTACTGTCTCTTGAGAAACAATTGTTTTCTTAGTCATAATTTATTTTGAAAATTTATTTTGAAATGTCCTCTTAATATACAACATGTCGTCTTCCTGTTTTATTTGTAAGGTATTTTTGGAGTGTGATGTTCAATTCAATTCAATTCAATTCAATTCAATTTTATTTATATAGCGCCTTCCACAATCAAAATGGTCTCAAAGCGCTTCACAGAGACCCAGAGCCTGACCCCAGAGCAAGCACTTAGGGCGACAGTGGCAAGGAAAAACTC
>JBBMJY010000017.1:10418541-10446092 GCA_037833715.1 Toxotes lorentzi | reverse complement strand
GAACAGTTAGTGGATACTGTGTGCTCAGCAGATTACAGTTATGATGGGAAACAGAGCACAGAACCAAAAGCTGTCATCATTGGTAATCATGTTCTTTATGCTTTTTTTATTAAAATTTGCAGCGTTTTGCAAATTTAAAGGTGGCAAAAAAATTTTAATGCAGTATTAATTGCATTAAATTATTAAGACACCAACCTTACTTAATATCACATTTAGTATTTGTTGATAGAGACCTCATACTTTGAGTGCTGTCCAATTATAATATGGAGAATGTTACCTATAAAAAAATATAGAGTAAATAAAGTGTGCTGTGCTTTTTCAGCCCTGAGTTGTGCTTCGGGCTGAACCTTAGACTTCCTCAGGAATGCATTTATTCAAACATCAAAAATCATTTTTCAAAAATCCAAATCATCTATAAACCAAACTATTTCCATTGACCATATTAGGGTCTTGAAGTAAATTTAGATGCATGTCCAGTTTAACAGGCTCCAGAAATAAAGCAACATTTTATTTAGAAATACAATAATTTGCATTTTGTCAGTATTTAAGAAAGAATTCATATAGGAATTCATATATGAATAAATGCATGCAGCTTGAGATGGACCCTCCTGCACTGTGCGGCATCATGAGGCTAAATGTAGAGGAAGACTGCACTCTAGAGGTGACAGAATAAAAATGCTCCAGAGAAGAGAATGGTTGGAAGGGAAACAGCCACAAATATGTGGACTATTGTGGAACGCCTAATAAAAACTGTGTTTGCTTCTGCAGGCCTTTCCTTTCTTCCTGAATGAGGCCACATTCCTAAATCATGAGCTCAGGTAGTCCTGCTCTCTGTCCGGCTGGCTGCATCTTGTGCAGGTAGTTTTACACCTTAATACACCTGAGGTATCTTTATAGAGACAGTCGGTTGGTTAGATAAACCTCAGACCTCAATGAAAAAAAAAAAGGAAATAAAAGAATAGAAAATGAGAAGACGGATAAAATGAAGAAGTAGATAAATAAAAAGTAAAAGAAGGGTGTGTGGAAGCTGAGACGAAAGAAGAAAATGCTTCTTTATTTCAAACTCCTTCACTTCCTGTCACTCGTCTATCTCTCTCTCACACACATACACACACACAGTGTATTAGCGTCAAGGCTGAGAACTGTAATGAACGAATGGATGTTCTTGAGCTGAATTCTCTTCACCCAGCAACTGGCACACACACACTGACACACAAGTCATATCATTCTCACTCTTTGCAGTGTTCGCTAATTTTGTCGCCTCGACCTCTCCCGCACAACGGGCTTCCAAATTCGTTCACCTTTACTTCATCCCTCCGTCACGCGTGTCGGATGTGGGTGGGTGTTTGTTGCCAAGGTGGCGTTCCACCGTCACTCTGTCAACTTCCTGTCCGCGGGATTAGTCGTCACAATGAACAACAAAGGAAAGAGGCAAAAAGCTTCTCTTGGTCTTTTGTCGTCTGGACAGGGCTTCTCAGCCTTTCTGTGCCCTTTGATGTGCATACCACACTTCTTTTTACAATCTGCGTGTGTTTGTGTACATGAGTTTGCCATGTCGTTTTCTGTGTTTGAATGTTGTATTTGTGAGCCTTCTGTTTGTGTGTGTGTGTGTGTGTGTGTGTGTGTGTGTGTGTGTGTGTGTGTGTGTGTGTGTGCAGTCAGTGTGGCTCCAGGCCCTCATGCGTCAGAGGGCCTTTCTCTTTCTGTGGCCCCTGAGCAAACATATTAAGAACCACCTTATCACTGCTTATACAGCCAGGGCCACACACAAAACACACATACACACGTTAAATACAAGCCTAAATACACACCACCACATTCACAAAAAGATAGATTTGACTCCAAACGCACAAAGCTCGCCACCAAACTCGCCAAATGTCACAGGTCCATCCAGAGGCGGGGAAAGGCGCCTTTCAGGCCAGTCATTGGTCGATACTGAGCCATCAGTCACACATTTAAGGATGAATTCTGGTTTATAAAGGCGAAATTGGCCGAGTGGGTTAGGAAGAGCAACGCATCTGGCACAGTCTTGACAAGCCTTCTTCAAGAGGCGCATCCATGAAAAATGAACAGAGAGACTCACATTAGAGATAAAAAGAAATACATTTAACTGTAAAGTTGTGGAGAAGATGTGGAGCTAAAGTGGACGAATGCCAGTGTCTGGTTGAAAAACTTATCCTATCACAACTGAAGAGGATTCTTGTTGTATCACTTTTTTTCTGGACGTTTTGAACCATCTGCAAGATCTCCAACATCGGCTGAAAGGTTCAAGAATCGGATGGATGGGTTGATCGTGAGGGCAAACGACACAGATTGAGAACCTGTATACCAAAAGTCTTCCAGGCAAAGCATCCTGACTTCAGAAGACCCTTAATTCATTGTTGGTGACAATAGGTCTGGACTAGCTCAAATAATTCACTGTCATTCTCAAGTGTTGAATTGCAGCCATGATGCTTAACAGAACAGCAGCACTCTCAGTGAAGAAGGTTGCCATGATGATGATAATGATGCTGCTGATGGTGCTTGGGATGGGAGTGGAGACAGCACCCACTGAGAGAGGTAAAGCAGCTGTTGAGTTGACAGTAGCTGATTCTGATGACACAGGAAGTGTTAGCTGGATAGAAACAGCATTATGCTTAATAGCAGTTTGAAAAAGCAATCGGCTAAATCCACGACCACCATAACCCATCATATGCTACACTAGATTGACCAGTCTCAAAAACTTCATATCATTGCTATATTTTTTCCAGCTGTACCTGAAAAATCTACAGCACTAAACCTGAGCCGGCATCTGAAACAGTGGCTTCTGAATACCAGAGCAGCCGGAGTGGATGGGTTAGCAAAAACCACTATAAGGACTAGCACCGCTGGCATCCGGCCTGGGCGATTGAGGATCGACTCTGAGACAGCCGGTCCGGACAAGCAAGCCCAGATGCTGAAGATTATCTCAGCCCTGGAGGAGCTTCACAGGACATTTAACAGCACACTGGGCTCACGGATCACCATCATGCCAAGAGGTACTGATACGGTTAAGTTTGCTCACTGATGGTATTTTGAAACTCCATGAAAGAATTTATGGGCGTAGTACACGGGTGAATATTCAGAATTACTCTAACTGAGGTGAGGACATTTTTAATGACCCCTTGACAAAACTCTAAAACAAAAAATCCTGTTTTGTTTTTCATTACAGCAAATGGCAGAAATTCGGGAAGAAAAAATAAAGTGGTGAGTTTGTGTCAAACGTTTTTAGTACCAGATTTAAAAACCTGTGGAGGAGGACACTGCCTTCCAGGTGACACTTGGAGAAAAGATGTGTTTCTGCATTTGCGAAAGGTTTACAAGGTTAACAAGGTCATTCGTTTTGTTGCTCCTGTGGTTGAAGCCTCCCCCTGTTGATGGAGGGGTGAAGGCCACCACTGCAGCCCCAGCATCAGCTGACAGCACTGCGTCCGGAGCCAGTGCAGACGTCATGGTCCCCAGTCTGACTGGTCGAAACGTCAGGAAGTCTCTCCCGCCACAGACCAAGAAGACAAACAAAAGAGGTGAAAGTCTGAGGCCTAGGCTTTGCCTTACTGTATTTTTATGAGGAGTTGAAGCAGGGTGTTGGCTTGTTTTGTAACCGAATGTTCTCCTTCTTCTTTTCTGTCTTCAACAGTGTGTTTCTGGAAGTACTGCTCCCAGAACTGATCCCTTCCCAGCCCATATTTACCGTTCCGTCACTGGTCTCCCTCCATACTCCCAGCTGTCATCACTGCCCTTCCATCCAACCAATCAACCCCCTATTATACAATGTTTCCAAAGTTTTTTATTTTAAGTCCTCATTTTGTATGAAAATCATGAATTTAACAGATCAGTTTAAGCCCCCAGAAACTGACATTGCTCAAACTTTGTTTCATGCATCCCTCCATCCCGACCTCCAGTCTCCCTACCTCTCCTCTGTCTCCTCTCTGACCTCTGAGTGCTAGGAGACTGTTGCCGTGGCATCAGGAAGCCCCTGTGCCTCCCTCCCGCTCCCCTCACCGGCGCCAGCCTCCCCTCAGACCTTTTCATTCACTCGTTAATTAACAAGACTGACCAATCAAAGATGACGATGTGTGCTTGCAGCTTGGCACATGAACCACCTGCTAACCCTTTTCTTTTCTTTTTGAGACAGACACACAACAATTTGTTTTATGTGTGCGCACAAACTTTGAAATAAAGTTCATCCTTAGCATGGCAAAAATCCACTGTGACAATAAAGATTGAGAATTTATTTTTCTACAGTTATACTCTCTTTAGTTGTTCATTGTGTAGACGGACACACACTCTGAGATCACCTGCTGAATCATGTCCAGTGAGAATAACACAACTTCAATGAGTAAAAGCATAGCATAATATTTAAATATAGAAATCTGCAGTTTCTATAGGAAGGGTTGGACATTGAAGGATGGACTTTGGGTAATTAATTTATTCCCCAAACTCCACATACATTGTGTTTTGTACTACAACTCTACAGTCATAGTATTTAAAGTGCGACTTTACACAGTAAAGTCTCAACACAAGTAAGAACAGCAGGACATTCTTCCCCTGGATGTTTCCATGGTAATTGAGCTGTGTGTGTTTGCTGTGTGGGTGTGTAAACTCTGGCTCATTACATTCAGAGGGTTTCACTTATCTCTGTTGCCCCTGGTGATGAGTGTGCGCGTCTGCACACACTTCAACGTTTGCACATGTGCGTGTGTTAAATACAGTCGGTCTTGCACATGCAGTCATCTTGAATGCTTTGAGCAAGGGGTCATGACCTGTGGCATTAGCATTGTGAAGTAAAAAAAATGCTTAAACTAAATTTAGTTCAAAATAAAAGCTAAAAGGGTAAAATTATATCATCGGCATAAAAACGGATTTTCCAGTGTACTTTTGAACAATACTTGCATTTTTTATGTAGTTCATAGCAGAATTCCCATTGAAATGAAAATGACAGACACACAGAGACAATCCACACAGTGATAAAATCAGTTTAATAAAGATCACACTCCCCCACCAGAGAGGATATAAGGCTAGAACACAACATAGTGGTGTCAGGTTTGGTTAATGGCAGACTCTCTCAGTCTCTGGTGAAAAAATATACTAAACCACTTCTGCCTAATAGTTAAACAATTTCATTGAGTTTAATGAAAATAATGCTGCATTCAGGGGCACTGAGAAAAATGTCCTCTCCATTTAAGACAGTGAAATAAAATTGGATAAATTGTTTTGTCTTTTGACATCTAAGAAATGCCTTTTGCCAAGCATATTGAAGGCCAAATTGATTACAACACAGCACAAAATGAGCCATTTTTATCCCTAAATCATTTTGTGATTACAAATTGTAAATTCCCACTGTCTTTAACTGATAAAGCTGATTTTTGCGTAACATTTGGCATGGAAAGGTCCCAAAACCCAATAAACACAGCATCCATAAGATAATATAGTGCCTTTTATTTCAGTGTTCTGTGCCTCAAATGGGTACTATAGATACATTAGATGCATATTATTAAATGGTTGCAACTGATGATCCACTGTGTGTGTTAATCAAGCTCAAAGTTAATTTGCGATTTCTGATTTCTGGCCCTGCCATCGTCTGAAAAGTGAATACAAATTAATCAGGATCAATTTTTAGATTACTTGTAGAATGATTAGCATGAAGGTACATTGTGCAACTCAGCCTGTGAGAGCACACACACATACAAAGACACACACATGCACACACACACACACTGTAGCTAGAATCAGTTTGCCAATGCAAAGATATCAAACTTAAAAAGGAGTTAATAGGTATTTTAGTGTCAGGGTGGCTGAGTGTCCACCCAATGGTTCTCATTCCTCCTCTCCTTTTCTTCACCTTCATCCTTTCATCCTTGTCTTTCTTCATCTTCATGTAGATTAATTAGGCTTCACCCACCAAACAGTTGTATTTCTGCCTGTGCTACTTTTCCTTATTTCTAACTTCCTAACTCTTCATGATCTACTACTCTTTTAAGACCTACTGGTTTTTCACTCCTCGCTTTCATCTCATTCCTTCATCCCCATTCTCTTATTTGATCCGTTTTGCAACATCCAGGTACGCGAACTCAATCTCCCTCTCAGCAGGGCAGGTGTTGGTGAACTCCTCCCTCTGATAGGCGCAGTTTAAATACCGCCACACCCCCGTCATCTCTGCCGGGATCTCAAAGCCACGGTATTTCTTGGCTACAACCTAGGAACAGAAAAGTAGGGACAGGATGGAATCTCTAACATTCCAAATACTCTCAAAAACCAAATGGATCATTATTTTCCCTGAAATAAAAAGGCTGATGAACCTTAAGGATGTGTAGTTTAGGCAGGAGGTTGCAGTCGGCCAGAGTGAGCTCGGCCCCGTCTAGGAAACTCCTGGCGGACTCAGGTAAGTCCCCAGGGGCGTAAGGGTCGATCTCCTCAGGCAGGGGAGTCCTCAGGAATTCATCAAGACGCCGGAGAGACTTGAGCAAGGCTTTCTCTAAGGCTAAGGTACAAAAAGAGAAGCTTTGTTACCAACATGAAAACAGCTTATCCTGGAAATCAGCTTGATGAGCGCAGGGCTTTGGGGCCAGAAAACCAAAACAATGACCTAAAAGGCAGTACAAAAAATGCTGAAACCCATCCCAACTCAAATCCTGTCCTACCGTCGTTGGTGTCTTTTCTTGGGTTTTTAATGTACGCTGAGAACTTGGCAAACACATCGATGCCAGCTGTGTTGGCTTCAGGATGTTTGGGAGCCAGTCTGGGGTAGCTAGTGTTAAAGAGACATTAGAGAAGTTACCAGACTCAATCTGCATTGTAATGACATTTCCAAATGTATTATCAGGGAAAATTAGTGTCTGTACCGTGGTGGGGTCAATTTCCCCTCCAGGAACTCCTCTATCATGTTGACGTCGACCTTGACCTCACCATTGAAGGTCACAAAAGGGGGGTTGGTTCCTGGAGCGAGGTCCTGCAGGTCAGCAGGCTTCCTGACAAACAAAAAGACACAATGCAGGCACTTACAAAGTTTGCAATGAAGATATTACAATTTCCTTGTCCCACCTCAGTTTTCTGGAATGAATATGCACAAGTATGTTGTATGTTACCGTTTGAGGTCGACAGTGGTGACGTTGAAGATGACTCCCTTGAGCCACAGGATCATAAAGAGTCTCTGGGAGAAGGGACAGTTACCAATGCTCTCCCCATCAGTTCCCGCCTACAAGAGACATGGACACGCCAATGCAGAAATGATTAAATCTGAAGGATTTGAATCACTATGTGTAATTTTAAAGCGGTTGCTTGTAGTAATGAATGCAACAATGCATCTTTCCAGAGCTTTTTTTGCCTATTTTAGCTCATCATTTTATTTTTATGGCAAATTCACTCAGAAGTTTACAGCATGACTTACCTTTACAAACAACTCAATGGCAGGGAAGCCAAGTTTTTTAATTGTGGTGTCGTACCAGGACATGACGAAGGGTCCAGGTCAACATTCCAACAACAGTGTCTTATCCCAACAACAAAAAAACATAGTAACAAGTATGATATAATCCACACCGCCAACCAGTACGGTATCTGTCTGCGTGTCCGTCTGCAAGTATATGTATTCGTTTAAGAATGCACATTATAATCTGACTTTAGGTCAGTTTTGTGCAAAGCTGGGAGGCACAGAAGAGAGTCCCTTCATTTTTCAGAGGAGTGGGTGGCTATGGAATCTCTGCTCCATCACACACTGTGTGTAGTGAGAGTGTGTGTGTGTGTTACAGCAGGGATGGAAAGATCTTTGTCACACCCACAGCTGCTCTTTTTTCCTCTCTTATTTGTGTATAGAGCTCATCCAACATAGTTTTTTTTTTTTTTAAACCCGACATTGATTTGATATTAAATGGACTTTAACACTGCAACAGGTTGTAATTTCAACCCAGAACAACCCCCCAGTGCTTTTATTTATTTGGAGGACGCTGGGAGTGGGGGTAAGGCTCAGCTCAGCTCAAAGGATCAACAGCGAGTGGAACAGATCTGATTTTAATAACGGCCCAATATCCCCCTTTTGTATTAATAACCCAGTAAACCTTGATGAGCCCTTGTTTACGAGCTGTTGAACACAATGTCACTGCAGCGTCTAGTTTGAGGTGAGTGTGTGTTGTTTGCGGCACCGCTGTGCCCAGAGCTCTCAGCACCAAACAGCAGGCTAATCAGCTTGCAGAGTGAGAATGCAGAGATTAACCCTGTTTGCTACTGGCAGCAGCACTGCACTATTGAGTCATTAGTGACCTTAACATGGCTCTTTGGACACATGCAAGACAACAGGAGACAAGTCTGTAGTTGTGTAGCATGTAGGCATTATTTTATGATACATATGCCGAGATTAGAGGACATTTTGGTGTATTAAAAGAAAAGAAAATCACAGAATGATGCTTGAACCTTTCCATCCACCTCGGCCTGAGCTGCCAGCAGAGCCCCCCCGACAAAGGAAGCCATTGTTTGAACGTGAGCTCCCACAGAGCCCAGGCTTGTTGGCTTGCTGTGTGTGTGTACGTGTGAAGCAGCTCAGATATTAGTGCTTTTTTTTTTTTTTTTTTGGTCTTGGCATTAAACCTCTCAGCTGGAGCGCCCTCTTTTATTCTCACCTCGTTTCGGAATGTGCAGAGCGAAATCCTCTGACTACTATAAGTATCACAAAGGTCACATTCCTAACAAAGATATTTCATTGGCTTAAATTATATGATTATGATAGAGCATAGTGTGTTCCTGTTATTTTGTCCACCACCCTTAGAATCGCATGCATGCAGCAATGTAGGCTACCGTGCCTAATGGATTAGGATATCACTGTCTTAATAGGATAAAGTAAGCAGATCAAGATAGGGTGTCTCCCTCACTTGCTCTCTCTGTATCACACACACACATATTGTGAAAGGTTAAAGCTGCAGAAGAAGAAAAACAAGCAGTTTTTCTTCTTCTGCAGCTTTACCCCTTTTTCCTGATGAATGTGAATGACCAAAACTGGGTCCAAGTGATGCTCAAGAGCTACATGGACCATGTATGGACCAGAGCAAGGTCACATTTGGGCCTCTAGTGTACTATGTACAGTATGCGTGTGTTCATAAGGCTCATTACCTTGACATAGAGTGAGATCTCATAGTCCTGCTCTTGGGGTGTTTTGCTGTTCCTACGCACAGGTGACAAAAGGCTCTCCACTCTCCTATGGGAGATCAGTTTCACCTCCTCTTTCTTCTCATCAGTTATTTCCTCCCGCTGGGGGATGTATGAATGGCCATCCTCCAGAAGCACCACTCGTTTTCTCTTCACCTGCTCGTCTTTTTTTTTGGGCAGGGATTCGTCTTTGATCACTGACTTCAGCTCCTTTATCCAGTCCTCCTTCTTTGGCACACTCTTCTCTTCCGGCACTGCTTCTTTCTTCACCCATTCCTTCCTCCCTCTTTCGGTTTCCCAGATGTCTTTTTTCACAGGCTTCAGTTCTTTCCTCCATTCTTTCACTTCTGGTGCTCTCTCTTCCTCAGATTGATCATTTTTAATCCAGTCATTATCTTTTCTCCTTGGCGACAACACCCTTGCCGTCGCCAATCCTTCTTTCCTGGGTGGTTGTGGCTCAGAACACAAGATCCCATTCTCCATGGCTTGCTTCAGTCCTTTAACTTTTCCATTAACATCTGACACAACCTCTTTGTTGTTGTCTTTTGGCTTCTCATCATTCTGTTCCACTGCTTTTTCATCTTTTTTCATCTCATCTTTTGCTTTACTGAGTTCAATCTTCACAACTTCCAGTTCTAGATGTTCTTCATCCTTTGTGGCATCTTCAGAAGCAGCTGCAATGGTGGCAGGCTTTTGTTCGTCAAGTGCACTAGTCTGATTCTCCTCTATTTCTTCAATCTCATCATCTAAAACAGTCACAGGCTCTTCCGCCATCTCAAACTCTCCAACTGTTGCTTCTTCCTCTGCTCCTACTCCCATCCTATCTTCTACAATGTCTTTCTCTATTGGCTCTTCTTTCAAGTTGTCCTGCCAATCTGCCCCTGCTTCAACGAGGAGCTGTGAAGGGTGTTCCTGCAAATCACTGACACCCTGTGTTGTGGACTCGGCCTCTTGTGATGCGACCTCATGTCCAGGCTGGTCCCCTTCAATTTCACGCCCTTCTTCCAGTTCAAAGGCCTCCTCAACTTGATCCAACTCCACATCTTGCTGTGTATCTAGTGGTACATCCTCTACACCTCTTTCTTTGAGCTCTTCCTCAACTGTTAACTCTGTGACAACTAAATCACCTGTCTTCCCCTCTTCTTCCATAGTTGTTTCTCCCCCATCCAGAGTATTAACCTGTTGCTCTTCCTCTTTCTCCTTCTGGTTGATCCCTCCCAGCCCCATTTCCTCAGTCCCTCCTTCGGTCTGTGACTGTTCTTCAGATGGTGCAAAGGCCAACTGTGGTTGCTGTACCTTCAGATTTGTTTCACTTCCTATTTCTAGACCATCATCAGAAGCGGGTATTGCATTCTCCACAACATCCTTGGTTCCCTCATCATCAATGTTTGTCTCTATGAGATTCTTTCCTTGCCACATGATGTTATTATTTCTTGGCTCAAATTCCTGCCTGCTGGATTCTGAGTTGTTCTCCTCATCTGCATTTTTGATTTCATCTTTATTCTCGCTGGTTAGTTGTTTGGTCTGATTGCATACCACCTGTACCATTGTATCACTTGTATTGAAAGGTGTGCCGCTATTGCTAACAGCTGAGTTTTGGCACAGATCATGTTGAATGCTGACTTGCTCATCCGTCCTTGTGGTAACAGGGGTTGGATCTGTTAGCTCCTCATTGGTTTCTGTTGCCTCACTAGCCGTGAAAAGAATAACAATTTCTGTTTTGCTAGTGTCGTCAGTAGACAACTGTACGTGCTTTCCAAGCTCCTCTACAAGAATATTTGATTCTTGAATAGATTCTGCAGCATCAGTAGTGGACACTGTCTGGTGTTCCTCTAACCCACTGTCTCCTTTATTTTTCTTGTCCTCTCTTACCTCTGTTTTTGAACTTGTTGTCAATGCCTCTTTATTTTCTTCACTTTCTCCATCTTCTTTATCCCCATGGTTGTCTAATATCTGCTCTTGACCTTTCTCAACCTTTATTGATGCAGAAAAGTGGCATGGATTTTCCATCATTGTCTTTATGCCTTTATCCTCTTTCTCTCTTGGGTGTTCATCCATCTTTTCATGCTCTTCATCACCCATTTCCACTCCTCCATCCACATTTTCCTCCAGTGTTTCACTTCCTCCCTCCCCCTCGCTTATTACTCCATTTGGTAACAGGGCCACTTGTATAATCCTCACTTCCTCCCTTTCACCCTGCTCTCCTCTTTCTCTTTCGACTTTTCCCTCTCCTGCTTCGGCCATCATCAAAACATCCTCCCCTACCTCCTCAGCTAGTTCCACCTCCTCATCTTCCTCTTCTGCCTCTTCATCCTCTCTTCCTCTCTGAGTACCCAAGTCTGAGCAAGTACTAAGTGGGATCTGGACAATGGCAGCGCTTGATAGGTCCGGGTTTGGACATGGACCTGATTGAGCCATGAGAAAGTTTGAGGAAAAGATGGGAAACTTACTTAGGAAGAATTGGTGCCAAAGTTTCCAGGATTAGGGTGCAGTTCCACAAGATGCCAAGTTTGTGGAATGGGCCCAATATTCCAGAAAAGGTCAAAGAGGTGTTTTAGGGGTGCTCTTAAAAAAAAACAGGTTAAATGAACTCAGTATTCCAAAGAATATTCAAAAGGATCTCACAGTGTGTCTCAAAGCAAGATGAGGAGTAGAAAGAACGTTTTTCTGAGGTCACAAGAGGACTCAAATCCTTGAGTGGCTCCCAAGTTGCTATGTGAAGGTTGCGTTTCGGAGGAGTCCACTTTTCCAGAAAAGGTCCAAGTTGATTTAAAATGCTTGTGAAGACCGTAAAAGGTCTGTAGGATTCCCAGGAGGTTCCAGATTTCCAGGAAAGGGAGAAATAGTCTGGATTCTGAGATTTCAACTCTAAAGATCATAAGATGATGAGTGTTATTTAGGCATTTCGCTTGTGGCTGTAGAGCTCAAGAATCTGTGCTGCACCTTAACCAGTTAGACATCAATAAATACAATCTCTCTCTCCCTCCCTCTCTCTCTCTCTCTCTCTCTCTCTCTCTCTCTCTCTATCTCTCTCTCTCTCTCCAGAGGATTAAATGGAGGCTGATCCCCACATGACCAGGAGCTTAAACCCCTCTGCCACCCAGGGACCAGCACCACTTCGAGATGGAGTTCCTTGAAAACACACACACATTTACCTTATACATGAAGTGCACATACCTTTACCTAATGAAAGAAACCCAAAACTGACGACAAATGACATGCAATGGTGATTCCAGTGTCTTGCTCCTATATAAGAGAGGGGCCATATCAAGGTTCAAATGTGCAACATTTAATCTGAAAATTCTCCAAAATTATAGATACTTTATTTTAATGTCTGCAATCTAACTCCTCTAGAAAAGATACATATCAGTCTCTTCTAGAATTGATTTGATTGTGTTTTTATATTGTATGTATCTCAAAAACAGAAACCACTTCCAGGCATAAATGTATATATTTTATAATGGATATTGTTTGATTTTCTTTTTTTTTTTTTTTTTTTTTGTGCATTCATTTTACAAACAAAACTCTGTTTTTGATCATATGATTAAAAACGAATAATAATAATGAAATTAGATTCTGTGTGTGTAGGTCTTTATTTCACATTACATGTGATATACATCAAATGTAAAATAAAAAATAAATCAATTTTTATTTGATTTATTTTTTTCTCAGTTTGAAGGATACAGGTCACATGTTTTATCAATTCTGGGAATATAATTTGATTAATTCAATTTTTCTTTTATTCGTTTGAAGATGTCCTGTTATGCTGAAAAACGGAAGTAGTCACTGTGACTCGCCTCCAGAGAATGAACCTTCTTCGGTTAAATATTGTCATAATGGAACACCTTTCTTTAAAACAAAAAAAAACAGGATGAAGTCTCTGACTTTACTGATTTAAAACTGGCTCTGAGTCGTTCGAAAATATTTTTTAGAAAGATTAGTAAATCTTACAATCGCCCTTAAATTTCAGGCACCGCCGGAGTGACCAAACCGGAAACACACAGTGGCTGTTGTTGAATTGACGTCATCTCCTTTATCCTCTGCGCCATGCTAACAAAATTATCCTAGATAGCTTTACAGTTAATACTACTGAAGTTCATAATAATTCCGTTTAAGACAACACCTTCTGTCGAAAAACCGCCTTCACCCGTAACTAAATAAAAGAAGAAAGTCACGTAATATCGTGTGCTTTGCTTGTTTTACAGCATCATCTTCCTGGTTAGCACAACTTGCTAGTTAGCAGGCTTAGTGCAGCTTGTAGGCCAATACACTCAATATCAGCTTTGCAGCTTTTACTTCTGTTTGTCGTGTGGATGAAAACATCGTAGACACAGCTGTTTAACGCCATATTATAATGCAATAACGTCTACGGCTTTGTAAGTAAATACACTGTTAGCCACAATGTTGACTGTAACAGTAATATGTGGATAATCGACGTTAGCCAATTAAGCGTTGTTATTTTTGTAAACGGATTTCTGCTTTGCTGAAGTGGCCCTGTGTTTCCAGAAAACACTCTAGACAATCATGATGCAGCAGGCAGAGAATGGCGGTGAAGAGGAGGCGACGGTAGATGTCCAGTTTACAGATTTACCGAACGCCCTGATAGCCTGCAAAGTGCCGGAGGATTTGTTCAGTGAAGGTAGTCTGAAGGTAAGGATCCATTCTTAACTGCAACCTTTTGGCGTGCTGGATGTGAGCCGAGCTTAAGAGTGGTGATCTTTGATTTGTTAAATAGATAAAGCAATGCTCTGTGTGTTTCAATTTTGTAAGAAACGCTAGATTGCCTATTTTTTTTCACGGAGTTTGGCGTAGTACGATACAGAATCTGCTGTACACACCCTTTATGTCTCTTTGAGTAAGTGACAGCATCTTCGAGATCCTTCCAGTCCTAAATCCACAAAGTGTGGTAGATTTAGACCACTAGATGGAGGTAATAGTTCAAAGAATCCTGCTGTATTTGCCTGAGCTGTCAACAGAAGTTCACACTTCCTGCTTCCTTAGTCATTCTGAGTTATTTAATAGCTAAACTTTCAGATGTTTAATTTTATCCTACTGCATGAGGCACAAGAATAACATCAGACACTGAGGGATGTGTCGCTAGGTGGATTCCAGTAATTTTTAGTTTGCATTTGCCCCCAGTCTTGTGCAACACTTATGCAGCACAGTAGTTTTGAAGACAGACAAATAACAAAGACCAAATCCTTTGTCAAAAAACAACGTTTTTTCTTGCATTAATCCTTAGTTGAAATGATTGTGTGAGTGGAGGGTGTGGCTGATTGGGGAAGGTGGTTGATTGGTAGTTGATTGTTAATGAATGTGTGTGTTAAGGTGTTAACAACAGAGAATAATAGACCGTTAAAATCAATTCTATTTTTTCCTGGTTTCTGTTTTCTTGGTTTTCTCTTTATAAATTCTTGATTTTCATTATGTTCAGAACTAAACTGTGGAGGATTGCTGTGGTTAACTGACAAGCGAGACAGCCCATACAAACATTCATATAAACACAACCAATTGCTAATACGCACATGCTCAATTTACCAAGTACATGCATACACAGGGCAGTGAGATGAGCCAGTGTTTCATGACATGCTGTACAGGTTTGCTGACGTTGATGGAAAAGGAAAAGCAACAGAGTAGAGGGCCAAAGGGCACACGGTGAAAAAAAAGAAGAAGAGACTTTTGTTTTTTTGGGTTTTTTTTTTTCCTTCTTCTGTTTCTTCCAGTGACCCTGCTGCTTTTCCACCGGGGCATCTGTGAGGATTTGAGGGTCAGCTGATGTATCATATGGCAGAATATTCCGCTGAGGGTGTGTGTGTGTGTGTGAATGCTTCTTGAATTCCTAGAAAACACTCGCACTCCTTCTCACCGCTACCAGCGGGGTTTCCTTCTGGGTTCATTTTGTCGTTTTTATTTATCTTTGCACAATGTCCAGGACAGTGATTAGCATTACTTGTCTTACCCAACAGGATAAGCAGGTTAAACAAAAGGTAGATGTATAAGGAGCATGTTTCCAAAGAATGTGAAAACACTTTACCAGAGGAGTTTAAGGGGTTTTTGCCCAAATGGAAAATCTGAGTTCTTTTGTTTTGTTTGGAAGTGCTCTGACTCAGTTTTAGTTTTGCTACATTTACTGTTGTTATTCTGAAATTGTCCACAAGCTCAGTGGAAGGCAGACAGAGCTGGAAAAGGCACAGATGTGTCATCTCGCTCCTGGCCCCTCTTTTTTTTTTTTTTTTTTTCCGGCTCAGGTATGGAATTTTGCGACAGCCACAAGGAAACAGACGGTCAGCCGAGTCATGTCCTCCGTAACTTGATACCCGTGTGGATGAAGCAGGGCTTATCAGACCAGCCAGGCCAATCAAGCAACAGGACCAGTTGCCAATTTGGGGGAAACTTTTCTATTGAAATTTCACTTCCTTCCTTTTATCCCAGCTCCTGTTCCACCAGTACGCTCCAGTATCAGCCTCTTATCACTTGCTGGTTGAACCAGACAACTTTCCCCTCTGCTTTGGAAAGAAGAGCATGACGTGATAAAAATGTAGCCGCTGGCTTGTAACATAACACTGTGTCCAGTCTGTAGTAGGTATTCTTGTGTGCACTGTGCATGTGCACACCTGTCTTTGTGTGTGTGTGTGTTCATGGGTGTGTTGCCTGCCTATCTGTCAAGTGAGGGAATGGAAAAAATGGGAAGATGAAAAAAAACAAAACAAAAAACAGCGTGATGGAAAAAATGCAGGAGTCACACTCGAACACACACATAAAGCGGCAACACTGGGTGGAAGGATGATGGTCTGGTGATGATTAGCACCTACACACTCTCTCTTTCTCTTCGCACGGTAATGTTTAACGTCAACAAACAACACTTACATGAGAGCATCGGTTTTCTCAGTCGGGAGGCTCGTCGACATTACGCTGCTTTATTTTCCACACACACATTTTCCATTCACACAAACACCGGACAATGCTTTTAGTCATTAACACCTGCACTCAGTATGTTGACACGTTGGCCTAATAGTTTATGACAGGCACGTTCCAGCGACACCACCTACTGAGATTTACTGTATCTTCTGAACAGACGTGGCGGCTGTTCGGTCACTGCGGTGTGTTATTGTGAGAAAGTAAAAGCCGGATTTCAACCTCCTCTTCGCAACACACACACACTTTTTTTTTTTCTCGACTGCACACATGCTCGCACGCTTCCCCTCCACTTCAAGCTCTCCTGCTATTAATACCTCATAAAAGCATGTTATCAAACTGCATACTTTCCATGAGCGCCAGCTCTTTGCCCCCCCCTCCTTTTTTGGGGGGGCTTTTTATCCCTTCATCCCTCCATCCTGCATTCTTCCAACCAGTCTCTATCTTTTTTTCCCTCTCCTTCTTATCTCCTCCTTCTTTTCCAGTTGTCCTCTTTCTCTTTCCCTTGTCTGCTTCCCTTTCTCTTTCTGTCCATATTTCCTCAGACTGACGTGTTTTCCACATCTTTGCCCCCCCCCCCGCTCTCAGGAGTCAGGTGATAAGTCTTTGGAAAGTGTGTGAAATCAAGTGTCACTTACTTTCCATTCATCAAAGGATTTTTTTTTTGGGGCGTGTGTGTGTGTCCGAGTTTAAATGCTACAGAAAGAAAGATCAATGCTTTCAGTTTGCTCAGCAGTGATGTCATTATTTTCCAGCCACTCTCTGGCCTTCTTTCTGTCTGTCTAGTCAGCATTAGCTAGTATCTGTCAGTGGAGGGATAGGAAGGGAAGGAAAGAGAAGGAAAAAAAACCCCACCGTTCCTCCCCTTTCCTCCCCTTTCCACAGGCGATTGGCTCGCAAGTGAATGAGCGAACGAGCGACACCAGGAAGAGGAGGTGTGGGGGGGAGGAGGAGGAGGATGGGATTGTGGGTAATGCGTCATCGACTGGCAGGGGCTCATTTAAGCGGCCGTGTAGCAGGAGGAGAGAGAGAGAGATAAAGAGAGAGAGGCTGAAAGACATTTTCAGCTCTCCACACCCAAATCTCTGGAAAATTCCTTCAGTTTTCAGGCCGCTGCCGAGGCCGAGCGAGGGAGGCAGGAAGCAGCAGAATATTAAAGGGCTGAATGTTGGATTTTTTGCCTTTCGGGTTGCGGCAGGTGACTAGATAACCTTGAAATGTGGGTTAGAAGGCTGTGTGCTGACTGAGGAAGACAAACTGTCACTTTACTGCCACAAAAGAAGATCCAGAGCTGGACCTGTTTCCTGTTGGGAGACCATCTGTTACTTGCCGCTCGCCTGTCACCCTGGGGAAGGCAACGCTTCTCCGACCCCCCCGATTCCCCCCTTCCTCTTCGCCGTCACCACCGCCGTCACCCTCGCCGCTTTTGAGGTCCGTTCCGGCGTCCCGCTGTGCCCTGACCTCGGGTCTCAGGTGGAAAAGGCTTCGGCTCCCGGGATCGCTCCCCGTCATGCACATCAAGACCACTAAGTGCAACCGCTTCTGCCTGGTCGCCTCGGTGACTAACCAGGAAGTGTTCAGCCGTCCCGAGGCACAGGTAAAGAGAGAGAGCGGCCTTCTCCTGGTACCCCTTCAGGGTCCTTGAAAACGATTTCTATTCAGTTGTTGATGTTAATTAAATTTCTCTCAGGCGACTACCACAAACAAAACCTGCAAAACTAGATTTGGATAATATTTCATCACCAGACTTAATTGCAGCAACTGTTAATTATTCACATGTGCTGCTAATTTTCCTGGAGAGTCCTCAGAGTGTTTTCAAGGAGTCTGAGGAGGCGAAAGTGTTGATGTAGACAAGCACAACAGTCTGACTTTCACACAAAGCAGAGTGCCACACGGAGTTAGGTTTAAGTGTGTCGTGTCTTACGGGTTTCGTGTTCCTGCTCCTTTCTCCTCTGACTTTTTTTTTTTATCCTGATATACAAACTGTTAGTTAAAAGCTGTACTTTTGTGTTGACAAAACGAAGACATTCGAAAATGTGGGCTTTTCATTTGATGACAGATTCAACAAACGAAAGAAGCTTTTTCCCTTCAGACTCACCGGGCGTTGGCGGCGTTGTTGCGGACGGCGTCATTTCATGGGGAACCCTGCACTTTAGCATCATTGCAGGCTTCGGTCTGCTGCAGCTCCTGTGTTTGTCTTGTTGTGCACACTCTGACCTATTGAGCCTCAGATTGAGAGGAAATCGCTGCTCATCCATTGACCGCTTTTGTCCTCTTGGAAATGCTCGCCAAGGTCATTCTGCTTTCTTAATTAGCTTCTGTAATAATAATTGGTCGTGTAAAATTGAGGCCAGAGCCCTGTGATGCAGTGCACACACACACACAGTCAGAACTACACAGGCTGCAGGCTGTCTTGAGCAAAGAGAAGCGACAGATATAGTATCTGGTAATAGAGGCTATTTTTATCGGTTTTATTCATAGCAGCTTTAAGTCTGCTAACTGTATTCATGACTGCCTCTGGCTCACAGGGGAGGATGCAGGAGCTGCTCTGATTTCCATCATTCCACCACAAACCACCTTTCCTCTGTCTCTCCCTTCTCAGGCCGCTTTCGAGGCCTTGTTCCGTTCGTTCGACCCGGAGGTGCAGTTCCAGTACTTCAGGTCTTTCCGGCGGGTCCGGATCAGCTTCGGCGATGCTCTGGCGGCAGCTGAGGCCAGGCTGCGACTGCACAAGACCGACTTCAACGGCAAAGAGATGAGGCTGTACTTTGCCCAGGTAACGGCCCAGGTTGTCGCCACCCCACACCTTTCAGCCTATTTCACATCCCAAGTACCGAGTGTAGCCAACTTGCTTCTGTTAGCTGGAAGCTGCTTTTATTTTCCTTTTAACCAGGCTGGATTGTGAGCTTAGACTTTGTTAATGACATCAGAATTCAGAACCACCCCAGAACGACTCTTTATATTGACATCAGCAGCTGGAAAACACTGCTAACACCTCAGAGTCTAGCTATTAGTCAGCTTGGTACATGAACACTTATTAAGCTAAAAGAAGGAAAGGTTAGTCACTGTGCCTGTGCAACCTCTAGTTGGATGATTCAGAATGACTGTGGCTTTGTTATCGCCTGAGCTAACAGGTGCTAACAGTTTTTTTTAACTGCTAAAAGAGGCAGCTACGACTCAAACTTGACCAGGACTCACATGTGCCCTTTTTTTTGTCCTATAGTCCGTCCATATAGGGAGTCCTCGACTGGAGCCTCCCAAACCAGAGAAGCAGTTCCTGATCTCGCCCCCTGCCTCCCCTCCGGTCGGCTGGGAACAGTCGCAGGACGCCACACCGGTCATCAATTACGACCTGCTGTGTGCCATCTCCAAACTAGGACCAGGTACATCACGCAACAGTAATCGGGTTTCTTTTCATTGCACAACATCCTCGAATTTTAAATGCTGTATTACATGATTATATAATGTGATGCACTTAAGACCAAGTTTTTGATCTGGATGAGTTGTTCCACATCTGAAAAGTCTATCTGTGGCCCCCAGGGGACAAATACGAGCTCCACACCGCCACGCCCACCACCCCCAGCGTGGTCGTCCACGTCTGCGAGGACGAGCGCGGCGACAGCTCGGCCCCAGACGACAGCGACCAGGACGACAAGCCACGGCCTCCGCGGCCCAAAATCATCCAGACACGACGCCCCGACTACGCCCGCGGGGTCGAGCAGTGAATGGCAGCGATGATGGGGCGGTGGGACAGCAGTGTCATGACTGTAACATTCCATCCTGAAAGTGGCTGAACACACACTCTGAACTCCGAAGGTTTGGGGGGACTTTGGGAAGGCGCCCAAGGGTGCTGCGAAGGCGCCCGAGGGTCCCCGCAGACGAGCATTTCATAAGACGGAGAGAGAAAACCCAGTGTCGAATGCTGCATTCATGTCCCATGGGAAAGATAGAACATATGAGGGTCCTTGTGGAAAACATACAATATTGTATTACAAAAATAATACAATTTTTTGATTGTAGTGTTTAAGATACCATGGATGGAGACTTTGGTGGATGTTTGCTTTGTGGTGATATTTTTATTTAAAGAAAAAAAAACTGTACAATGACTAAGTTTGTGTTGTTGTGAGACCAAGCTGGTGACATGCAAATAAAGTCGCAAATAAGTCCGTCAAAGCGGATTTTTGGATGTTATTCCCACGTGACATGAATGCAGCATCATTCTGAGAAGCCATGCTTGCGTTTTCCTCGTTCTAGCATTTGCGCCGCAACGGGACAGACGGTAAAATCCAGCTGCTGATTTTTTTTTTTTTTTTGGGCTCCGGGGTCGTATCGTTCGTTGTCTCGGCTTCACCTCCGCGGCTGTTCTCCGGCGGATGCGGAGTCTGCGCCAAACGCCGTTGACCTGTAACGACTTCTAACAGTGTTACTCGTGGATTATTTCAGTTTTGGTTGTAGCTTTAGCGAAGATGTGTTGCTATTTGACATTTAAAAGAGCTAAAAACACAACAACGCTTTGAAAATTTTTGAATGTAGTGCTCACGCCAAGCCCTTCATCTGAAGATTTCAGCTATGTCGACTGTTGTATTTGTCGATTTAAAAAAAGAAAAAAAAAAAGAAGAATATCTACGAAAACTACGACTCAGGGCCCAGTGTGCTTAATGGCCTCTCCTGGTGGGTCCCCATTTGATAAAGAGTGCTTGTGTGTTAGTGTAGTTAATGTCTTAATGTATTCACACAAGCTGTTTGCATGTACAACAACTATATGTCGGAAAATATGTTGTCACACTCCCCGTTTTCTTTCAACTGAGATCTGTAAAACTGTAAAAATGTTGCACTTTTTTTTTCTGCTTTTGGTTTTATGAAACCCCTGTGTCGTATTCTCGCCACCCTAAAATTCAGTCTTCTGAGGCAATATTTTTTTTTTTTTTTTTTTTTTTTGCGTCAGTGATTGTAGAAATTTCTCGATGTCCCGTGACTCAAAAAAAAAAACAAAAAAACAAAGGCTGGATTACCAACTGGCTACAGGTTCACAGGATGGTAGTTAGTTAATTTAATATTAATTTATTTCATTAGAAACTGACATGATCAGAGCTGGAAAGCTCCATAATCCCGAGGGTCTGAGCTGTAGAGGAGACTTAAGTTAAAATGCAGTTTTTTAATTTGAATTTTTTTTCTGTTTCTGTTGTGTTTGCATGAGAATTAATGATAAACTGTTTAAAAAAAAAAAACAAACAAAAAAAAAAAACGCTAAAAGATAGTTACATGTGGTAACTGAAACTGGATCTGGAACTCTTTTATTTTGTAGGTGCATAACCACTTCCTGAAAGCAATTTCACCACTAGAACATGAGAAAATCATGAGAAAGAAAAGGTCAACATGAGGTTATATTAAAAAAAAAAAAAAAAAACCCTGAGGGTTTAACGCACTGTGTATGACCCTGTTCGTGATATGAATGAGAATCCACTTTAAAGGGGCTTTACTTATAATTTTCAACCTAGCGTTAGCATTTTATTAAAACTTAGATATTTACTAACTTCCAAATGCCACTTTAAATAGATTTAACAGACTAAAAACTGATGTTTTAGCTGTGAAGCTTGAAAAAAATATATATTTAAGTTTGGGTTTTTTTCCCCCCGTAGATGATCCTGATCTACGTTCAGGGTACTGGGAGAATGTTAGCTAGTTTAGCAGTTTGGCTACTTTTGTACTACTGGTATTTTAAGTTCATTTATATTCAAAGAAATCAATTAACATTATGGGGTTACCATGAAATAAAGATTTGACCGGCTGCAATCATGTGTCTCCTTAGTTTGTTCAGCACAAACTGACAAAGAAGTGTGTGTTGGCGCCCTCTGCTGGTTGGAGAGAGAAGTAGTGAGGTTTTCAGGAGCTAAAGGAGGCCACAACAGACCAGGAAACCCACATTCATTTTTATTTTTGCTTCTGAGAACATAGGTTTTTATTGTGTTTCATGTCCTGGTCCAGGTGGAGCCTTTATTTGTTGCAGCTGTCCCAGTTACAGCAGCTGACCTTCAGACCCTGGGTGAGCCCCAGCTTCAGACACTCAATCATCTTGAAGCAGGACTTGTGGAAAGTGTTGTCTGCAGACAGAGATCAGAAAATGTATTAGTCAAACTCTTTAAAGATCTTTTTTTTGAGAGAGAGTCCACATAAGTCTGGAGGGGAGACGCTACTCACCATAAGGGGCAGGGTAGGTGATTTTGGCACAGGCGTCCATCTCTGGAGGACACGTCTCCACAGTCTCCACGCAGTCTGCGCTGTCAGGAGCCTCACGGACGCAGTTCTGACACTGCAGGGCCTCACCTGTGATTCAGCAATCATCCATTTCTAATCAATGCATACCTAAAACCCATCTTTCAACAAAATGAAGTCAGGTATTTACCGTAAGTGACGGCCACCAGGAGCAGGAGAGCAAAAGCAAAGACCTTCATTTTCTCTGTTTCTTCTGACGTACACAGGAGAAATAAAGAAGTTAAATGAAGTCATCCTGTTGCATTTTGTGCATTCATTTATTTGTTTCATTATTATTTTATGTAGAAAATGTGAGGGACACTTACCTTCTGAACCCAAGCAAGGCTGCAGTGTAACCTCCTCTGCCTCCTCTCTCCTTTTATAACACTTCATCAGCCTGATAATGCTCAGCGCTGTGGGAAATGCACATATTGCAGAACTTTCTGCAGCCGGTGTAGAGATATCATACACGGATAAAAAAAAAAAAAAAAACCTCCTGGAAACATTCCAAGGCTTTTTAGAGAGGAAACGTGGGAAAAAATCTACTTTAAATTCACAGTTTTTAAGAACATTTGTCCAAAAAAATATAGCCACATTCTAATATTAGCCTCCAGAAAACCTTCCTTTATTGAGATATAGAAACTTAAGATTTATGCACAGAACCAGAAAAAGATTCTTGGGGACATAAGCCCCCCCCCCCCCCCCCGTTTATTTGTTTGTTTGGTTTTATTTAATTTGTTTGCTTCTTGTGTCTTCCTCCCACATCCTGCCTCTTTTATACAGAGAATGTAAAATGTTAAAAAAAAAAAAAGATGAATTGAGTTTGGTGAGGTGATTCTGATGCTCTGTAGTGACACCCCCCACCCCCCAGCAGTATTAGTGGTGCAGGTTGCTCCAGGATTAAAGTATTAGGTAATCAAGCTATAAACAGCCTCACTCATCAACATGATCTCTGACAGCTGCCGTTCCCAGAGCTGTGAACGTGGTAGCTGACGTGTGAGCTGAAGGTGAAATTGTCGTATCTCTCCTTTTTTTTTTCCAGGAATTAAAAAGCCACTTAAAACTCTATTTAATTCGGTCACAACTTCCCAGTACTACTGCTGCTACTTCACTAATATAAGTGTCTGGACTATATTCATAGAAACCACTAAGTGAATCATGAAAAGCAAAGGTTTATTTCATAGAATGTATTAATCTAGCTATATAACATTTGTGGAAAATTGTGTAACGAAGTGGTTTTAACTGTCACATGCACACAATTTTGTATTTTTGTTACAGCTACGGTGGTAGTTTATGCTTTTGTTTTTCCTTGTCCTTAAAATGAATTGAGGGAGACTTTGTGCTTGTATGCAAAAATGACTGCGCCAGAGCGAGGCGGTGATTGGCTGCAACAGCTTAACGGCTGTGTGTGACTGTATGCAAACAGAATGCGCCGGGACGAAGCGGCGATTGGTGGAGAACACTAAACGCGGCAGCTGATTGGCTCCTGCCAAACCATTGCCTAAACATATAGTGCTGCGCCAGGACGAGACGGTGATTGGTGGAGAACAGCAGATGCAGCAGTTGATTGGCTCCTCCCTGATGACCACGCTCTATTTTTAAGAGCCAAGATGGCGCGGCATTGCTCTTTGAAGAAACAGTTATGGCGTTGCAGTGGCTGACCACGCTGTCATTTTGAATGTTTGTTTTATTGAGTTTTTTTTTTTTAATGGCACGTTTTGGTTTTTTAGCTGTTGAAGTAGATAGTGGTGGGTAGAGCGAGGCTTCGTCAAACACTGACGCAGTTGAAGCAGCTGTGTCGAGGCTTCGAAACAACGTGTTAACACAGGCCTAACAAGTGCAGCCGTTTCTTAGATTGGCCCAGCAGTGGCAGTAGCAGGAACTCCTTTTCCCATGTACCCTTGCATCCAAAAGGGCTGGCATGCTCAGTGCTCTTGCCTGTTGTCACAAACATAAAACCCAAGCTTTCGTTCACCATTTCTTTATTGTTTGCACACATTAATATTACCATTATATATACATATATATGTGTATATATATGTATAAGACTCAGATCCACACACATATCAAAAGGATGGAAGAAAATGCAAGAGTAAAGAAAATAAAAATCACTAATTACCAAGAAATCAGCCAAAGTAACTTCTCCCACTGAGAAATATTGTTCACTGTCACCATGACAACAGTTACAGTACAAAGATCCATAGATTAGACAGTGCTGTAATCCATCCGCAGAGTTAAGGAGAAAGTGTGTTACAGAAATTAAATAAACAGAAATTGTACTTGGTTGCTTTTACTACAAAATTAAAACAAAAAAAAAAATTAAAATATATATATAAAGTGAAGAGAATTCAGTTGTGCAACTTTCTTCTTCTACACTCTAGTTGCACATCGGAATTTGAGTTTGCGTGTTAGAAATTATTATTGTGTTCGATTCTGAAGGTGTGTGACCTCAAAACAAAAACAAAAAATGGACGACGAGGCGTTTTCTCAGGAGAAATTCTAAAGGTAGTGAAAGAGGAGTAAACGGATTTATGAATGAAATGCCCTCATTTAAACCCAACAATTAATATTTGACATATGTAGCTTTAATTCTGGATTTCATATTTATGAGGTTACATTTCTTTAAGCCTGTGATTGTCCATTACAGCTGGGCTGCGTTCAACAAGCTGAGGAGTTTGGTGTGTGTTTGTGTGTGTGGGGAGGTTGAACGCACCTCTTTATCATTTTAATCTATGGCAGAAGGGGCACACTGGCACTGGCTAGTCACATGATCACTTGAAAGGGGAGGGGGAGGGGGGGGTAAGGCACGAGCATGCACACACACACACGTACACACGTTTTGGCTGCCGTCAAATAAAACACTTGTATCTCCAAGATGTAACCTGCAGAGGTTGCATCTTATTTTTGTGTGTTTTTGTTTCTGTTTCTTTTTCAATGAGGTTTTGAATGGGTTCCAAGCGCATGGTAGCACAACACTGTCAAATAATTACACAAAACAAAAACCGGAGTTACCATGTTTTCACCTGACAACAATCATAAACACACACACACACACACACACACACACACACACACACATTCACTCACACACACCTCACTTTACGGAGCCCTAGTTTAAAATTTTGTAGCGATATATATTTAAACCCAACACTTAGACACATTTTGTGTATTCAAATGTGCTGGGTCCACAAATACACACCAACACACACATACACCCATATATATATATATATATATAAACACACACACCAATAGCATGTCAATAACCAAAGCATTGACATGACAGGGAGTTACAACAGGTAAACATTTGATTTTTTTTTTTTTGTTTGGTTTCAGCTTCAGTCAAACTAAACCTCCAGATCATTTGGTGCAATTTCAGTCATGAAAATCGTAACATCACAACACTACTGTCTATTTCCTGTAAGGATTTTGGCCGTTGAACAAAAATAAAAGCTGATTCAATCGCATTTGGCCTCTTGGGAGTCTTTTACGTAAAAGGTCACAAAGGTCGAACAGGTCCCTGGTTTTGGTCATGTGACTTCAAACCAAAGTTATATATATCTGTATATTTATATAGATATAGATAACATCTGACATGGAATGCAAATGCTTTGGATGAGCTGAAGTTTCAGACAGATGGCAGGAAATGAGGAACGGTGTCTTCAAATTAAGGCTGAATGAAGAGCAAAAATAAAAAATAAAAGCATAAAGATGCAGCTCAGAGTATAGGGGGGCAGGCTAATTCCTGAAATACTATTTGGCCTAATAAGCTCCATTAGTGGCACGGGAATCAGTGAAAAAAAAAAAAAATAAGGCAATTTGAGATATATAGATATAGGTATGACAGCAAAGAAGACTCGTAGTACCACTGTCTGCTTCACACAAACGCACAACAACCAGGAGGTACATGTGGCAGCTTAGGGTAATGGCGGTCACACACCGAATGCTACACGTGAAAGGATTCGTCACTTCCTGTACAAGAAATTCCATAGGTTAAATCTATAGACTTTTATTTTGGCGTTATTGTAGTGTTGCGATGAACACTGATTAAAGAGCTGCATTTTCACAATAAAATGCAAGGTGTCACACCCAGCACTCTGCTACTTTTATTTCACATTAAAAGCCTGCCAAAGTAGGAAAGAGGAGGGACTTTTATTGTGAAATCTTTGAACAGAAACTTAAAAATGATGCTGGATTAATAGCGACAGCAGGTAAACCTAGATTTGTTTGTGTTTGTGTTAACTGGCAAATGAAGTGATGGTAATGGCTGCTTGTGTTTTCTGTTCCCGTACCTTTTTTTTTAATTTATTTTAATGTATATAGTGAAACCAAAACCACGTCCAGGTCCAGGACCCGTATAATCCACGTGCACACCTGTGTTTGGGGCTCTAACGCTTAAAGGTCGGCTGGTAGAATCGTACACCTTCATTTGAAGTACAGCATTTCATAGATTGTCCTCCACGTCTGGTATCAAGTTGTGTCTTTCTGTGAAAGCTGGCAGCCATTTTGTTTTTGTTTTTTGCTACTACACAGAAAGGATGCACAACACAGCACATACTGTATATACAGAGAAAGACTGGGGGGAATCCTTATGCAGATAAATGATGATTGAAAGACTGGGTTTAATGCACAGGGAGGGTCTGGGGCATTATGGGAAATGGATCCAGGAGGATCCAGTGTTCACAAAAGGGGACTAAAAGTCTAATAAAGTTTTTTTTAATGATAAATGCTACATTATTAGAACTTGGTAGGTAGCTCTGTTGACTTAAATGCCACTGCCTTTTGGTCTCCATAGCAACATCAGAGCGCGAACAGATGTTCAGCCAATCAGAACACAAAGACCGGTCAGAGACAACACGAAAAGCAATGAGCGCGTGTGGAAAGCAAATGGAGCTGGTTGGTGGAGGAGTAGCCTGATGAAGCTCCTGATTGGTCGGAAGCTGGGGCGAGCTAAAGATTGTACGAGGAGGAGGAGGGGGTGGCGGTGGTCGTGTTTTGGCCTCAGTGGGTTTTAGGTGAAGACGAGGTGCTGCTGGTCCAGCAGGGTTCTGGTGAAGTTGTTGATGGGGCCAATGGCGCTGAGAGACATGGCGTTGTCCCGGCCCCAGAGAAGGTTTGGACCGAATACCACGGCCAGGTTACTGTTGGTCATCTGATTCACATCACTGCTGGCTGATACCTAAAAACACACACACACACACATATATATATATGATGCTGTATGTATATATATA